>JANHFS010309303.1:0-14775 GCA_032467975.1 Trimeresurus albolabris
CACAGGGCCACTCACTGCCTCCAGGGCCCACCGCAGATCGCCAGGCAGCCCAGCAGCACCATGGCGGCCACGCCCTCTGCCCGCACCCCGCAGCATCAACTGTGTGGGATGAGACATGAGGGCAGAGTCTTGTCTACACTGTCTGACTGCCATGTCCTTGGCTGCACTGCTCCGTGTGGGCCATGCTCGGGGGTGACTCTCCTCTAGGGGGCTGCTGGTGGGGGGAGGTGAGGCTGGGGCAATGGCACGTGTGCCCACAGAGAGAGCTCCGAGTGCTGCCTCTGGCACGTGTGCCGTAGGTTCACCACCACTGCCTTGGAGTGTGAATGGGTAAGGAATGTGCCCTGGGAGGAAGCTGAAAGGAAACGAGAATAGTGCCTTGGATCTGTGCTTATCACCTTCATTCCCATAACAACTTCACACCTGAGGATTAGATGGATTCAAACAGGACATTTGGCTGATGGGGTGGGGTTTTGAAATGGATGCTTTAATGTAGCATTTTGCATGAGAAAATGTTAGATCTTGCTTTGCTCTTCTGCTTTCACTGACTCTCAATAAAAGTTCCTTTTGAAACAATGCCAGTTTCAAGAGTTCTACTTTCTTGGGAGGACTAGCTGAGGCAGGACCTTACATTAAGCAAGATCTACAAAAGGTTAACCTGGAGAGACAACCGCCCTGCCATGGGGACCATGCATACTATGTTACTCCATGGCAGCAAGCAGGATCAGGGCGAATGCTGGGGAGTTTCCAGTGTCAGGAATCACCCAGAAGAAAGCTCCTCCAGATGGATAGAGGAGATGGTCACCGTTGAGAGCTCTCCAAAGCTGAGATGTTCGGAGTAGGAAAGAGAGAGGAATGGGATTGAAGAGCCCAGTGAATGACATTCACCCAAGGCAGCCAGAGGCAGGGCTGAAAGTGAGAGATGGAGCTGCTCTCCGATGATGATGAGAAAGCCAATGGAGCATAGGAACTGACTGACCAAATCCTGAAGTGAGCTGTGCAATACATGGTGAAAGCTTTTCAGGACCTCAAGGCAAAGTCCAGGTGGTGCAAGCAGGGAGCAATTCGAGAAAACCAAGCACGCTGGGGTGAGTCCACAATGACTGAGGCTGCAGGGGAGGTGACTGGCTCCATGGAAGCAGCAGCGATCACCCCGGCAGCACAGCAGCAAGCAGACCCCAGAGGGTGAACACTCCTCCAGCGTCCTGTGAGAGAGCCCCACTAGAAGAACCAAAACTAGTCCCGTTAGGAGTGAAGTTTGATGGGAACCCCCAACAACTGGGGTTCTTCCTTGCCCATGTCTTCACCACATGCAGGTGTATGGGAGAAACCTCCCCAGGGATGAAGCTAGAGTTAAGGTCATCACTTTGGCCCTGGAAGGGACTGCGGCCCAATGGATGGTCATCCAGCACAACTGCGATGCGCCCAAGCTCTGAAACTTTAACTATTTCATGACAGCCCTGAGACGAAGGTTCGAGCATCACCTGGCTAATTGGGAGTGGTGCGACTGCATAAAGACCATGAGGCAGAAATGGTGACCAGTGGCTGAATACATGGAGGAGAAAAGCAAACATCAGTCAGGAGGGAAGCCGACCAAACCTAATCCACGCCAGAAAGACACAGCCCCAAGGAGCGCAAAGGTCGTGGAGTTCCGCCCAATACTACAACCAAGGGACAGAACTCCGAGTCCACTAGAGGATGAAATGGGGGTGCTGGAGAGTGACTGCAATGATGACCCATTGTTAATTGGGCTGATTGTGCCAATGACCATGTCCATAGAACTGTTAATCCTATGCAGGGAAGGAAGGGCAACCTTAACCGCCCTCTTAGATTCAGGATGTGCCTGATCCTTGGTCAGTCCAGCCCTAGTCAGGAAGTTAGGGCTCTGTCTAAGGAAGCTAAAAAAAAACCCATTTCATTCTGCCAGCTTGAGGGGGTGTCCCAGCTATGTTAGCCATGGAACCCATGGGGCTAAGCATGGGAAGCCTCTCAGAAAATCTAACCTTCATTGTTGCACCTGGCATGGAATGGCCTCTGGTCCTGGGGCTGGCGTGGCTAAAAAAGCGGAACCCACTAATAGCTTGGAGGATGGGTGGTTTAAAATTCCACAGGGAGAAACCTGCCTTGACAAGCAATTGATGTCAACAGGGAAAAGAAGAAGCATGGGAAATAGTTGCTACATTAAGCAGCGAAACATGTGGGCCATACATACAGAGTATTGGGATTTGGCAGAGGTTTTCAATTAGAGGAGTTCAGATGAACTGCCCCCTCACCGACCCACAAACTGTGCCATTGAAATCATATTCAGGGCCAAGCTGCTGAAACCAAAGCTGTATTCAGTGACCTACAGGGAAATGAGTGAACTATATCAATTCATACACAAAAATCTGGCCCATGGGTTTATCCAGCCAGCCAGACCCCAGATGGCTGCCCCTGTGTTATTCAGAGAGAAGAAAGATGACTCTCTTTGTCTCTGCAATGACTATAGAGGTTTGAATATGGTGTGCATGGAAAATGTGTATCCCTTGCCTCTCATGAAAGATATGCTAGCTCACCTATCGAAAGGAAAAATATTTTCCAAGTTGGACCTATGAGAGGCATATTAGAGAGGGAGGATCAAGGAGAAAGACAAATGGTTTTTAAAGCACAAAAATCTTTGTTCGATGCAAAATGGACTAACATGGATGGGGGGCAAGTTGTATGTCCCAGCCACACAAAGGTTAAGGACTATGCAAGTCTCCCACAACTTAAAAATTGCAGGGCATTTTGGATTTGTCAAAACACTACACCTAATAAAAAGGCAGCTTTAATGGTAGTTGCTGAAAAAAGACATTGAAAGCTATGTTGCCAGCTGCCCTACTTGTGCGGTGGCAAAATGAAGGCAAGGAAAAACGCCAGGCCTTTTGCAGCTGGTAGCAAGCCTTTCAGCACCCTGGACAGAGATATCTATGGATCTTATTGTGGAGCTGCCAGAAATTGCCAGAAATACAGTTATTTGGGTCGTAACTAACCTGTTCTCAAAACAGGTCCACTTCATTCCATGCCAGAAGATTCCAACTGCCAAGACTCTAGCAAAAATGTTCTTCCAACAAATATATCGGTTGCATGAAGCCCCTCAGCGCATAATTTCAGACAGGGGTGTTCAATTTACCTCAAAGTTCTGGAGGGCCTTTTGGGACCTTTTGGGTACTGAACAGGGCTTGAGTTCTAGTCATCATCCTCAAATGAATGGGGGGAGAGAATGAATGAATTCAGTTCTGGAGCAGTACCTTCAGTGCTTCATTAACTACCAGCAAGACAATTGGATTGACCTCTTGCCATTTGCTGAAGTGGTATATAATAATGCTGTCCACTCCAGCATGGGATATACCCCTTTTGAAGTAGCCACTGGGCAGGTGTTCAAACCTATGCCTGAATTACCAACCAGATATGAATCAGCTGTAAAACCCCTGGCCGGTGCTCAGGAAGGCTTTAGATGAAGCCAGGGACACCTATAAAGCAAGGCTGATAAGAAAAGAATAGAACACAAACTTTTCCATATTGGGGATAGAGTGTACTTATCCACTAAATTTCTGCAATCACTGCAACCTTCTAAGAAACTAGGACCCAGGTTTGTAGGGCCTTTCCCTATTAAACACATCACCAACCCAGTCACAGTAGAATTAGAATTCCCCAAGACCCTAAGGCAGGTTCACCCCATGTTTCATTGTAGCTTACTAGAACCAGAAATAACTTCACCTTTATGAACAAAGGCAGCCCCTGCACCACAGCCCATTATGGTAGAGGGAGAACAATACTTTGAGATCAAAGAAATCCTAGATTCATGTATTCGTCACAGGGCTGTCCAATATTTAGTCGCCTGGAAAGATTTGCCAGCTTCTCAGAATGAGTGGGTTCACAAAAAGCATATTAGGGCCCCTAGGCTGCTTGGACACTTCCCTGAATGTTATCCCAATAAACCCTGTTAATCTTTTTCTTTTCCCCATTTTCTTGTTTTCTCTCTCCTACAGGTCGATCTCTTGTTCTTTTAGAACGGCACCATATCAGACTGTCAACCTCTCTCTATTCTTTCATGCTTTTGGGTTCTGCTATTCTGCTGGGTGGGGGGAAGCTGCTCACTAGGCTGTTGGGAGGGGGGAGGTTGATTGGTATTTCCTATGCTTTGTTCCTTCCCCTTTGATGCCTCGGGTTGTGAACGGGTAAGGAATGTGCCCTGGGCCATCTGTCTTATCTCCACTCCGGTGGGAAGAAGCTGAAAGGAACAGGGGAAATGGCCGGTGGCGGAATACGTCAAGGAATTCCAAAGATTGGCCAGCTGATTGGGGGAATGGCCTCAATGCCTGCTGATGACCCACTTTCAAGAAGGGCTGAATAAGGAGATATACTATACCTGTTTGTCCTGGGGAGCTCCGTGGACCCTCAAAGGGTGGTACATCTTAGCCAGCAAAGTGGAAATCAACCTGGCCAAATTCCATAAGCATATGGAGCAAGAAGGCTGAAGCCACCACACTCTGGAGAAATGAAGCACCCAAAAAGGGAGGAAGGGAAGCACTCCTCCCCCAAGCCATCCAAGCCATATTGGGACCCCACTGCTTTTGCTGCAGTAAAGAGGGACACAGAGTAACAGAGTGCCTCATCCCAAGGCACTCTGTTGCCACTCATGCCCAAGTCCCGCCAAAGAGAGAGAAAGGTCCACCTAAGCCAAAGGGAGGGGGCTGAAAAGGAGTGGAGGTCATAGAGTTCACCTCATCTAGCAATGATGGGGAGGGGAAATCCAACCAAGAAGCCTCCAGCCATCTACAAGAGTGACAGCCAAGGGGAAGATGACCTGATAGTAAGTGGCACCATCATCCTCATGGCTGCTAGAGTAGAAATAATGGTGGCTTCCTCAAGGCACAAGGGGCTCTTAATTGCCCTACTAGATCTGGGGTGCACCAGATGACTGGTTAACCCTAGCATGGTGGGAAAGCTGGGCATGCAGTTTAGGGAACTGAAAACCCCCAGAGCATTCTCTCAGCTGGATGGTGAAGGACATGATAGACCACCTGGCCAAGGGGAGAATTTTCACCAAATTGGACTTAAGGGAGGCTTATTATTGAGTGCAGATTAAGAAGGGGGATGAATGGAAAACAGCATTCAACTGCCCACTGAGCTGTTTCCAGTTCGGAATACTTTTGCTTGGGCTGCAGTTGATAATTGAGATGCTACATGATCATTAATACAAAGGGGGTATTGGTGTATTTGGATGATATTTTAATCTACACCCAAGACAATGGAAGAGCATGTGAAAGTTGGGGCAGTGCTTGAGAAACTTGAGGGGCAATTGTATGCTAAAAACTCCAAGTATGAGCTTCACAAAACTAAACTGGACTATTTGAGTACCAGATTTCCCAGGAGGGAGTAGAAATGGACCCAGAGAAATTGCGTGCCATCCTAGAGGGGGAAGCCCCTCATACAAGGAGGCAGTTACAGAGCTTCCTCGGCTTTGTAACTTTTACGAACAGTTTACCCCAGCCTTTGCCCAAATAGTGCTGCCAATCACAAATTTGCTGAAGATCAAAGGAAGCACTAAATCTAAGCCAAGCCAACCACTGAAATGGATGGTGCCAAGTCGCCTTTGAGAAATTAAAGTGCCTTTTTGTGGCTGAGCCAGCGCTGATGCACCCTACCCAGATAAGCCATTTGTCATTCAGGTGGATGCTAGTGATGTGGCAGTGGGGGCAGTACTCCTTCAGAAGCTATAACCATGCGCCTACAACTCACAGAAACTTTCTTTTTTTTAAAAAAGGTTTTATTAGATTTTATAGGATTAGAGATAAAATGGGGTCAGGATTAGGGTTAGGGTTTAGGCTTGGGTTGGGGGTCAGGATTGGGGTTATCCCCCAGTAACATTTTCAGTATTTAGCAAACAGATTTTTTTCCGGGTACATATATTTAAATTACAATAATTGATATAATAATAGATAACAATAGTAAATACAATTAGTTATCATAAGCAATATTAATCAATCCAATTACTAATACATATTCAGAATTACACATCACATTCTTTTCTCTCTAATTCGTTTTTCTAGCCATTGATAGAAATAATCCCATGTTCTAAAGTAAACTAAGTCTTCTTTCTCTTTAATCTCTAAAGTCAAATCTATCAATTTCTGCACATTCTAAAATTTTCTTGATTAATACTACTTCAGTTGCTAAGTTTTCATTTTTCCAATACTGGGCAAATACAATTCTTGCTGCTGTTAATACATGTAGCATTAGATATCCGCTCTCCTTCTCATAGTTAGCTCCTATTATTCCTAACAAAAGCAATTCTGGTTTAAAATCTATCTGCTTTTAGTCATCTTCTCCAACCATACATGTATCTTAACCCAAAACTTTTTTGCTTTAGGGCATGTCCACCAGATGTGATAATAGGTACCTGGCCTTTGTTTACACTTCCAGCAATTATTTGAAGTATTTTTAAACATTTTCACTAATCTCACTGGTGTCATATGCCATCTGTAAAACATTTTATACAAAATGTTTTATGGCACTGCTTTAGTTAGTTTAATATTTCTGTCCCACAGTTTTTGCCACTGTTCCAATTCTATAGTATATCCAAAGTTCTTTGCCCATATTATCATTGTATCTTTTACTTGTTCTTCTTCCATCTTTAAATTTAGCAGAAATCTATAAAGTTTCTTAATCAACTTATCATCTGTTTTTAACAATTTGATCAAACTCTGTCTGTTCTTTGTAAAATCCCATTGTTTTCACATCTTTTTCATATCTCATTTGAATTTGCAAATATGGCTACCATGCTAAATACCTTATTGTTGTAGATCTTGTCTGTCTTTCAGTTTTCCTTCATTATCCAAAATATCTTTTATAAGTCACAACTTCATCATAGTTAATTAAATTTGGGTAAGCAAAAGCTTCCATTGTTGAAAGCCATTCAAGTATCTTGGTATAAATTTTTTCTTTTATTTTTTCCTATTCTAAAAGAAGTGCATTCCTTATAAAATGGTTTTGAAAATATCTATGTATTTTGTTCTTCCCATACCACAGAAAGGCATGCCAGCCAATCTGTAGATTGTACCCCTCTAGATACAATAATCTTTTATCTCTAAGCATTATCCATTCTTTAAGCCATGTTAAAATATCTGCTTGGTAGTATAACCTCCAGTCTGGGAGTCCAAATCCTCCACTATCTTTAGCTTCTTATAGCATTTTCATTTTAATTCGCACTTTTTTCCCTTGCCAGATAAATTTCAATATTGTTCTGTTCAGTTCATCAGAAAAAAGCTTTTCCCAGTCTTACAGGAATTATTTGGAATAAGAAGAGTATTTTCGGTAGAATATTTATTTTCACTGTAGCTATTCTCCCCAGCATGGACAGTTAGAGATTTTTCCATTTTTCCAGGTCCAGTTTTATTTGTTTTAGCAATCTTACATAATTATCTTCTTTTACTGTTACACATCTTGCTGTTAAGTAGATTCCCAAATACTTAACTTTTTTAACTATTAAAAGATTTGGTTTTTTTAAGTTGAGTTTTCTGTTTTTCTGTTAGATTCTTTGTCAACACTTTGGTCTTTTCTCTGTTTATTTTCAGACCTGCCACTTCTCCAAATTTTTCTATTTTCTCCAGCAATTTAGTGCTTGTTTCAAGTAACTCTTCCAATATAAAAACCAAGTCATCTGCAAATGCTTGTAATTTATATTTTTCATCTTTTATCTCCAATCCTTTAATTTCTATATCTTGTCTAATATTTCTATTCGGTACTTCCAGTGTTAATATAAATAGCAATGGGGATAATGGACATCCCTATCTTGTACCCCTTTTAATGTTAAAATTTTCAACTCAAAGAAACTTTCTGAAGCAGAAACACACTGGGCCGTCTGGGAGAAGGAAGCATATGCAGTCCATTGGGCTCTCCTCACCTGGAGGCAATTCCTAGAGGGCAGCAGAGTCCCTTCTGAGAACGTGGAGGTGTTAAAAACTCTATAAAGCTATCATTAAAACAAATCAGGTGGGCTCAATATTTCAAATGGTTCAACTTCACCTTCTGCTATTTTCCTGAGGGAAAAAACTTCCTGGTGGATGCCCTGTCCAGGATGCTCCAATACAACAGTGCCAAAAAGTAAGTTGCCAATTCTATCATCCTCTCTAAACAAATAGATGCATCAGCCCTCACAAGGCAACAAAACACCCCAAAAGAACAAATAGCTGGTAATATAGCCAAGCATTAAAAGGTGCTCTGATGAAGGATGATTGGTTCCAACTACATAAGGAAGAACTTACACTAAGAGATGACCTGGCATGGATGGGGAGCAGATTGTACATGCCCGCGAGCCAGTGAACCCTAGTGCTGCAATGCAGCCACAACACTAAGTGTTGGGCATTTTGGATTCGTTAAGACTCCCCACCTTGTGAAACACCAGTTCTGGTGGCCATGCATGACAAGAGACATTGAGAGCTATGTAGCCAGTTGCCTGGTCTGTGCCTCAGCCAAAAGATGCCCTGGCAAGAACCCAGGGTTAGTACAACCCGTTGCCAGTTCTACAGCCCCATGGAAGGAAATATCAATGGACTTTATTGTGGAATTGCCAGAAAGTGCAAGAAACACAATAATTTGAGTTATCATGGACATTTCTCCAAGCAGGCCCACTTTGTGGCTTGCCTTAAGATCCCATCTGCATTGATTCTAGTAAAGCTATTTGTGCAACATGTGTATCGGTTGCATGGAATGCCTCAGGGCATAATCTCGGATTGCAGCATCCAATTTACTTCAAGCCTGGAAGAGTTCCTGAAATTATTAGGCACCTCCCAGGCCCTAAGCTCTGCCCACCACCCCAGACAAATGGAGGCTGTGAACGTACTAATTGCATATTGGAGTAATCCCTCCACTGTTACATGAGAAAGACAACTGGGCTGAACTCTTACCCTTTATCGAGGTTGCCTACAGAAATTCAGTACACAGTAGTACTGGATTCACACTGTTCCAAGTAGCCACCAGTCTGGACTTTGTCCCTATGCTAGAACTCCCTCTACACAACCCTCAAATGGATCCAAACCCTGCAGAACAGCTGGCCTGTTGTCTGCAAAGCACTGGATTAGCTTAGGGAGGCATACAAGAGACAAGCTGATAAGACGAGAGCTCTGCAGAAAGAATTTAAAGTAGGGGATAATATTTACCTTTCTACCAAATTTATGCAGTCACAACAACCCTGCAAAAAACTAGGTCCCAAATATGTGGGGTCATTCCCCATCAGCCTTGTCATAAACATGATGATAGTTGAACTGAAATTGCCTAAAACTCTTAAATGCATCTACCCAATTTTCCATTGTAGACTCCTGAAAGCTATTGGTAGGTCACCTTTGTATCCTGCCACAAAGCACCACCCCCTCCCATCTTAACAGAAGGGGAACAACAATTTCTCACCATCATAACAAAATTGCAATACCTAATCTTTCCCCCCTCAGAACTAAGTGGGCTGAGGTGTCCCATGTGCACTCTTCCTGACTCACATGTCAGTTCCATGCTAAGTACCCTAACAAACCCAAATGACATGTATGTATATGATTTGCTGCTAACTATTTATGTGTTTTTGTTTTGTAGGAGTAGACCTGTTTCTGGAGGGGCAGCATGTCATGGCTGCCACTTTGCTATCCAAGCTTCATAAGCTGACAGCCTGACATTAGCAATGGAGGGAGGAAAGAGAGGATTGGAATGTAGGAAGGAAGTCGGGGGGATGGAAGCCAAGCTGTGCCGGCCCATGTGTGAGAAGCTTCAGCCAGCCAAGGTCAAACCATCAGAATGCAGAACTGGAATAAACATGAACCAAACAATATACAAGCACTTTGGACATTTACAGATAATGGGGATGGGCTGAGAAGAGGGAAAATTACTTTGTATTGTTTGTATACGAAAACCCCAGATTCAGCTTTGTTATTTCTGTAACCATTTAAAACTCAGTAAAGTATACTCTTGGACCAGGAGTCTTTCTTTGCTAGATAACTAAGTGGGACAATTGACAGTTAGTGTATAGGCATATGAGTTCTTTATGGCTGACCTTGTATGTTTCCTACATCTTCTATTTTGTATCTGAGTTTTTCTTCCTTCCCATCATTTCCTAACTCCTTGTTTGATTGGTTACCCAGGGGTTTATCCTTGGGATTAGGTCCTAAAGATCCTAAAGATTGGTCTCCCTCCCCCTTATTTTTTGTTTAAAGCTCTTCAGATAAACCGAGCCAGTCATTTTCCAAATTCTTGGTTCTTCTGCAGCCTATCCCTTGTTTTCTGCCTGTGTGGCAAGAAGTCACATATTCCTTGATAAGGGTTGGCTGCATCTGATTTATCTGGGTGAAAGCAGTTTGGTTTGTTGTAGAATAGCAGATCCTTGTGGTCAGTGTCCCTTATAGGAAGTGTCTCCAGTTGGAATGCTAATTTAATGATAAAAGTTTCTTATTAAAGATATAATGGCATTCTAATTGTGAGTTTAAATTGTGAATTTTTTCATTTATTTTATCAAAATTGTCTTTTGTCTTGTCATAATTTTTTCTTGTGTCTTCTTTACATGAAGTTATCACCTCTTGTATCAATTGTAATGTGGCCTGCATTTTCTTCTGAAAATTAATGTGTTTTTTTTCTTTCTGAAGCATTAAGTCAATTGATCTCTGGTAAACAGGGCTGGGGGCACCAGAAGACAGTGCTGAGGCAGGTTTCTTGCCTGTTTTAGTCAAGCTTGGAACACTCATTTTTGCTCCCCCCCTCAAACCTTTCTATCAAATCTATTACGTCCCCTAATTGTCAGCTTCATACAAAACAAACAATCGTATAAACATATCACAATACAATGTTTAGATTCCAATTTGTATTTTAAATCATCCCAAATAGTTCTTGTAGCTCTGTAGCCTTTGTAATCCAATAGTCCAGTTTATAAGTCCACCACCAAAGGAAGGGAAAAAAATAAAGAAAAAAAGATATTTGTAATCCACCAGTTTCTTTCAGCACCAAATCCAAAAGGAAAAATACAAAGCCTACCACGGCTCTTCAGTTCAAAAACCCAAAAATTTTCAATCAACCAGCCTTTATAAAGTGTCCAGCTGCTCCAGTTAGTAATCCATAGTACCTCCCCCAAAGAAGCTAGCCAAAAATCAGTTTTCTTTCTGTCTCTAGGTGATTCTTAAAGCTGTGAGTCAGTGAATGTTTGTAATCCAGGCAGGCCTGCTTCAAAGTAGTTTATAGTTTCCACCATGCAGGAAAACAACCCAAAGAGTTTTTTTTCTTTTTTCCAGCTGCAGTCTACAAAAGTGAATGTTTCCAAGAACATCAAAGAGTCTAATTTGTTATCTATGTCTGGGCTTCATGCCAAGTTCACTCCAGACATAACAAAATTCAGTGCGTTATTCCTTTATTCCACCTCTGACTACTAGATGTCGTTAGATGTCTGTTTTTCAATCTTTAAGCCCAACACTATTTCATAAAGTTTGCTCCATTGATTTCCAAAAAGAAAGAAAAACTCATGAGTTCTCTCAAATCCCAAATTTATCAACACTAAGTCTCTGTATTATTTCCAAGTTAAAGTTGTAGTCTTCTCTGTTTTTTTCCCAATAAAAATTAAATCACCACTCCCTTTCTCATAAGGAAAGGAACAGAGGCCCCTCTTCCCTCTGGTCTGGGGACTTTTCTTGCTTTTGGAAAATCCTTTTCCAGGGAAAAGTTTTAAAATTGTAGAGAAAGGATAATGTTCTCACCCAGTTCCAGTCACAATGTTCAGATTTTGCTAATTAGTGCTTTCCTCAGTTGTCAGTAGTTTCTGACTGGCCGCATAAATGCAGCCAGTCTTTCCCCTGCCAATTGGGAGGGCTTCCTCAGATCAAACAGATCAACTGCCATCTTTCTGTGATTGATGAGGTTCCCCTCCTTCTTTGTTGCCTCTCTGGAGCGACTTTAGACCCTTTTCGGGTCCCTAGCAGGGCAAAATCAGCTGTGGTAAGCAGAGCCCTGCTTTCCTGCACCCATCTCGCTACGATGCCAACTAACAAATGATCACAAAAAATGAACAAAGAATTCAGAAACTAGAAGATAAATCAGAGGAAACTGAGCAAAAGATGGAAGAAATAAAAGAAGAAAACCAAAGGCTGATACAGGCTAATAAAGACTTAGAAATTCAGTGGCAGTTCTGGAAATGGAGAAGGCATCTTGTTTCTTAAGATTTCAGAATATAGTGGAAGACAGAGAAGAAGACCTCCCAGATCTGATGATAGAGTTGCTAGCACATGCGTTAGAAATTGGGAAACAGGATATGGAAGGAGAGATAGACCAAACATTTAGAGTCAATTCAAGTTATGCAAGAAAATACAGACTTCCCAGAGAGGTACATGTTAGATTCATGAACAAATCAAAAAGTGATGAGATATTGAAAAGAGTGAAAATATTAAAAAAAAACAAACCAGGACTGGAGAATATTATCTTGTTTCAAATCGTCCAATAATTTAAATTGCCAGTCCTGTCCTCTTGCAATAAGCAAATCCTTATAAACAATCCCTTCCAGTTTAACTCCCCTTGTGATTCCTTGTATTGCATGTTCTGGAATAGCCCAAATTGGAATTTTAACATTTAATTTATAATAATACTTTTTCCAAACTCTCAAAAGTGCACTTCTTATAATATGAGACTTAAAAATTTGATCAACCTTCTTATCAAAAAATAAATAAGCATGCCATCCATAAAATAAATCCCAACCTTCAAGAATCAATATGTCTCTATTAGTTAAATTAATCCAATCACCAATCCAAGTTAGAACCACCGCATCATAATATAATTTTAAATTTGGGGCTTTAAGTCCCCCTCTTTCCCGTGCATCTTGCATAATTTTAAATTTAACCCTCGGCTTTTTACCCTGCCAAATGAATCTATTGATACCTCTTTGCCACTCCTCCAAATTTGAATCCTTTTTTAAAATAGGTATCATTTGAAACAAAAAGAGAAATTTAGGAAGAATGTTCATTTTAACCACTGAGATTCTCCCCAACAAAGATAACTGTAGCTTTTTCTATTCCTCTAAATCCTTTTGAGTTTTTATCCATAACTTATCATAATTATTTTTATACAATTTGATGTTGGAGGCTATAATATAAACACCCAAATATTTCACCTTTTTCACTATTTCAAAACCAGTTAAATCAATTAACGTCTCTTTATCTTTCTTAGACATATCTTTAGATAATATTTTAGTCTTGCTATTATTTACTTTAAATCCAGAAACTTTCCCATACTGAGTCAAAATCTGTGTTAGATTTCTTGCTGAGTCAATGGTTGAGTTAAGGTGAAAACCAAATCATCAGCAAAAGCTCTCAGCTTATAGTCATTCTTGACTAGAGTTATTCCTTTTATTACCGATGACTCACAAACTTTAGTTAATAAAATCTCCAAAGTCAAAACAAATAATAAAGGTGATAATGGACATCCTTGCCTTGTACTTTCTCAATTTTAAATAAGTCTGTCAATCCTCCATTTACTACAACTTGTGCTGATTGTAGTTGGTAAATAGCCTTAAGAGCTGACAAAAATCTATCTCCAAAGTTCATTCTCTCCACCACTTGCAATAAAAATTGCCAGTCCAGTTTGTCAAATGCCTTTTCAGCATCCAGAAAGATAAAAGCTGCTGGAATTTCATTGTTTTTGTCCAAATATTCAAGCAAATTCACAATTTGTCTAACATTATTCTTCATGTATCTGCCAGTTATAAATCCAGACTGATCCACATGAATAATCCGTTTCAACACTTGCATTAATCTATTAGCTAAAATTTTTGCAAAAATCTTATAATCTGTATTCAGTAAGGATATTGGCCTATAATTTTTAGGCTGAGTCAAGTCCTGATCCTCCTTCGGTATAAGTGATATAAATGCACTTCTGTTCCGGACAAGATACTATTAAAAAGATGTCTCAAGGATTCTATCATTTCTTCCGATAGCATTTTATAATATATTGCAATTAACCCATCTGTACCAGGAGACTTACCAACCTTTAATTGTTTAATTGCCTCTATAATCTCATCCAACACAATCGGATAATTCATCATTCCTTGTTGCTCATCTGAAAATCTAGGAAGATTTGCTTGCTGCAAGTATCTATCTATTTCAGAAAATTGTATATTTTCAGAGGCATATAATTTTGAGAAATATTCCAAAAAAGCCTTTTTGATCAAATCTTGTTGAAAAACTTCTTTACCTTTATAATTTATTTTCTCTATAACTCTTTGTTTTTGTTTTTTTCGTAATTGATAAGCCAACCACCTACCAGGTTTATTTGCATTATAGAATGTGTTATGTTTCATATATCTCAAATTGACTGCAATCTGATCAGCCATTAACATATTAAATTGTTCCTTCAACATAGCAATAGATACCTTTAAATTATTGTCCATTGGATTTAAAAAAAAACATTTTCTTTTATTTTTATCTCCTCCTCCAATTCTCTACGCTTTTGTAACTGCTTTCACCTATGCGCAGTATTCATTGAAATTAGAGCACCTCTCATAAATGCCTTACTAGCATCCCAGACCATTGACACAGAAGTGCCCTTATTCATGTTCAGCATAAAAAAATATTTTAAATGATCTTTAAGTATCTGCAAGTTACAATCATATTTTAATAAATTCTCATTTAATCTCCAAGTCCTTCTATTTCCTCCTTCAGTTGAGAGTTCCATCCACACAGGGCTATGATCTGATAAAATCCTAGGAAAAATCTTCACTTTCTTAACCCTGGGGAGTAAGTC
>JANHFS010309333.1:0-14756 GCA_032467975.1 Trimeresurus albolabris
CTTCCACTTGGTGCAGAGTTTGTCTCCCAGTTGATGTCAGGGTAGTTAAAGTCCCCCATTACTATTGTGATGTGCTTTCTCCATACTTTAGTTAGCTGACTAGCAAAAAGTTCATCTATTTCCTCTGTTTGGTTGGGTGGCCTGTGGTATAGTATCTTCTCTGTGACAGTCCATCAAAAATTGGCAGACTATCATGAGCACTCCATCACTGGAGGTTTTAAAGAAGAGGCTAGACCAGTGGTTCTCAACCTGTGGGTCGGGACTCCATTTGGGGTCGATGGACCATTTCATGGGAGTCGCCAAGCAAGGCTGTCTGCCATTTTTTTTCCCTTTTCTGGCGGATGCCTTACTTCCTTTGAGCTGGGCCTGCTGGTGGTCGGCCTGCTCTGTCTCTGCCGCTTGCCAGCTATACCTCGGCTGGCGCAGGGGGCAGAACCACACATGTGCGGCGCTCTGGGGCAGGGAAAGTCCTCGACTTACGACCGGTTGGGTAGTCCTCGACTTACGATTGGTTTAGTCCTCGACTTATGACCAATTGGGGGTCGCGGCATTAAAAAGGTTGAGAACCACTGGGCTAGACAGTCACTTGTCTGAAATGGTGTAGGTTCTTCTGCTTGAGTAGGGGGCTGGACTAGAAGTCTTCCAAGGTCCCTTCCAGCTCTATTCTGTTTTGCTTTGTTCTGTTATCATGTCACCCTGGTTATTATCTTTGTTAGAGTAGATTGTCAATGTTGTGACAATGGATGTCAATGCTATAACAACTGAGACTGAGCCATGTTACCTTTGCTTTTAAAGTGCCTTTTACTGTTTTGAAGTTTAGATGTAGAAGGGGGATGAGGTAAATTCTTGAGGGTTTAGTTAGCCATAACAACTGCAGCTGTGTGGGACATTGCTTGGTAAAGTTTTGGAGGGCTGAGTAGCTAGGAAGGAAAGCCCGTGTTTTGCCTTAATTGGAGCATGTGATTTCTGACAGCTTCTTTGGGGTGGGAATTGCAACTTGTTACTTTGTGTCTGGGGGGAGGGAATCTCAGTTTTGGATTCAACTATGTAAGTGCCGATACTTTGTTTCCTTAAGGAAGAAATATTTGCCTTGAAGTTCTTTTAATTGGTTTCATCTATCGAACATAGACATTCCCAGTTGCCACAATCATTCATCATATGCTTTAGTCTCCACTTCCCTCATCATGCAAAAATGCTGTAGGTCTCCTGTTCTGCAAGTAATTGTAGTAATAGAAAGCTGATTACATCACTGCTTCATAAATGGGAAGTGAAAATGGCCAGGATTGTCGCTTACTGAATGTGTCCACTTGGCATTGTGGAAATGGTTCCTGCATTCATCAGGGTATGTAAAGTTGCCATTACATCAATGGCTCTTCCTTAGTAATCACTCTCTACAAAATCCTCCAGTTTCCTTTATGGAGGAGTGGTGTTGCAATTTATGGGGAAAAATATCCCCTCCTTTCTTTAAAGTGTTTCCATTTGTGAGTCACCCCCTACAAGCTGGTATCACTCCAGGAAAAGAAGAAGCAACTGTTCTTCTGGTCAGCATCTTCTCTCTTTTGTAACTTAAGGAATCCCAGCTCGTGCATTTTGCAAGCCAGCCTCGGTAGGTCTGCTGAACTTGAACAAAGTGAAAAGGCTGTTGATCTCTTGCATCCTGAGAAGGCTTGGCTGGTCTTGGTCAAAAGCCTGAGTTCCCCAATGAGACAGAGAGGTTGGTGCAGTTTTCCATAAGACCTTGGGTTGTTTTCCAGTGCATTTATCCAGAGTAGCAGAGCAATGTGGCTTTTAGAAAGAATCGTGATGACAAATTTCATACAATGAAGAATAATAAAATTACAGAGTTGGAGGAGACCTTGGAGGTCTTCTAGTCCAACTGCTGCTTGAGCAGGAGAGCCTTTACCATTTCAGACAAAGGGCTGTCTGAAGACTTGACGAAGGGGCTTTGGTGCCAGGCAATATGGAAATAGAGGGAGGGGGCTTACTTCTACGTAATGTCCATGTGGACCTCAAAGACTCCCAAGGGTGCACCAGAGAATACTATGTAACAGCATTTTGATTTGGGGCTTTTAAAACAATATAAATGTCTTAAGCCAATGAAATGCTTAAGTTTCTTGTTTTAAAACCCTGTCGTAAATTGCAGATTTATTTATTTATTTATTTATTTATTTACATGTAGGTGCCAATCAACTCCAGACCAATTCTGGGTGATTATGGGGTACATAGGAACACACCCTTCTCTCTCCCGCCACCAACACCCCCGGCTGTTCTCTTGGGCCCTCCGTTGAATAAAACACTGGTCCTGACCTGCTTTAAAGTCTCTTATTTAAAAATTACCCCAGGAGAGGATGCTGTGCAGAAAAGTGGGATTGAATTTGAGGGTGAACTGAGAAACCTGTGGAGAGGAATTGCTGAATAGAAAGTCCCCCCTAACTTTTGGGTCCACCTGGGATTGTCTGTGGTATTTTCTATTTTCTTGTACAATAATCACAAGTAGAGCAATCAGTATGCTGGCAGGCCTCTGTGATTTCAACACACATAAGTCCTTGTATCCCTCAAAACAAATCATCCTACTTCAGACTCTGCATAGTTTTATGGGTGGGATTTTTAACTTTGTATTGGGGAATTGTTACATGTGTATCCAGACTTGGTTTCACTCTTGACCATGCTGATATCTTGTAACTAATAAACATGTTCTTTGAGGGATTTGCAGGCCTCAGAGTTCTGCTTTATTCATCTCTGTCTGTCGGAACCATGACATTATGTGTTCAAAGCAGAATAATTTGTCTTGACAGATACAAGGACTTATATTATTGAAATCACAGACCAGTTCTCTGGATAAGGCTCAAATGCTGGGGAAAATGAAAGGAAAGAGAAGACAAGAGCAACCAGTGGCAAGGAGGATGAACTCAGTTAGAATGGCAATGGGGCCACCGTTGAAAGACCTGAAGATTAAGTTATGGATGTATTGTCAGAGAGAAGACACATCTATATGTTTGCTAAGAGTCGACAGTGAGTTGATATCAATCAATCTTCAAGATATTTTTTTTTATTTAAAGTCTTTGATAGAAAAGTGTGATACAAGATATGCACTGGTATATACAGTACATTGTGCACATGCACAGATCCACAAATTAAGGTTGAAGAATAACACTAACATGCTATTGTTGCTGGTAACTTATCAATGGAGAACAATTAGCCATAAATTATCCCTGGAATGCCAAAATAAGTTTCTTCAAAAAGCTGTAGGACTGATCCAAGAGAGGAGCTGGAGGAAAAATATACAGAACATTAGAGACACTTGTAGTTCCTGTATCTGCTCTGATCTTATCGGTAGCTGATTCCCCAACCAGCAAGGAGGTGGCTGCCCAAAGCCATTCAGGAGAAATGAAAAATAAGAGGAATTATGTAGACAGACCCTGATCTTCAGTTAGCACAAGGAGTGTTTCCTCTGGAAGATTTTGCCACAAGCACAAAGGCCTGCTTGATAGAAGAACAGAGGGGAATTTTTCTGCAACCTCTGCTTGTTCACCTCCAATAAACAGAATGTCAGAGCCCTGGGTGACCCTGTCCACAAACAGGATGGAATTTCAGTCGCAAAGCAATGTGGCTGTTACATAAGTCATTACATGGTTGGATTTGATTTTACAACAGTTTTTACTGCAGTCATTAAACAAATCACATGGTTAACCAAACCAGCTTGCTCAGTTTGAAATCAGCTGGGAAGGTCAAAAATTTCAGTCTTATGACTGCAGGACACTGCAACTATCATAAATGTGAATGAGTTGCCAAGCTCCCAAACTGTGCACAAGTGGCCATGGGGGGTGGTGCAATGGCCATAATTCTAAGGACAGGTTGCAAATCACTTTTTCCAAGGCTGTTGTGACTTTGAACTATCATTAAGTGAATGGCTGTATATCAAGGACCACTTGTATCTCTCTGTTCAATGCAGGAACCCAGATATTCCCTGGCTATTTGTTCCCCAACTGAACCACTCCGAATCTCGGAGACATTTCCTAATGTTCTCCCCTTTTCCTATGATATAAGGCCAGTGTTCCTCCGAGATTTGAGAGAGCAAGCTTAGATATTTCCCTCTCACCTGTCCAGTCTTTCAGAAATGTTGACATCTCCCCTCAGCTGTCTTATCTCAAGGATAATATCCCAGAATCTCCATGCAGTCCTGACCACCAAGGTCTGTCAAAGCTTTCAAGGTGGCATGATTTCACTGGTTGCCTCTTTAATCAGTTCACGCCCATTGTGTTGGGGACACTCAGCCTCTTACAAGATTCTTTCAAAAAGTAAATAAATAAGGAAGGAAGGAAGGATAATAAATCAAAAAGGGGAAAGGAAGTTGTGCTTACTTCACTCCTGGTCTCAAGAGGGACAGCATCTCGCCAGTGGAGAGCAAGAAAGTAGCAAATAAAATGGAAAGATGGGCCCAGCTGTGGATTCTGGGCTTGGTGGCCATTGTCCCTGGGAAAGGTGAGTTCAGAAGCATAACTTTATGGTGCCACTGTCAAGAGGTTCATCTCATGTCTAATCTCAATCTACACCCTTAAGTTTCATTCTGTGAGTTCAACTTCTAGGTTTGTTTTTTTTGTCTCTGCATGTAAATAATGGATTTCCCATGTAAAACATCATAAAATATCTCAATACTTGACAGGCAATTTCAGGATTTGCTCTTAAAACCTGTATCCAGAAATTCTCCAGTTCTACATGAGGAAATGTTTGTAATGTGAAGTCAATAGAAATGTCCATCAGTCATCCCATCTCCCTTAATGGCAGTTCAAAGGCATTAGGAAGTAACCCCCCCCAAAAAAAGGTTCTAGGCCAGTCCAGTACTTGGATTGGAGGGGGGAAGTCTGCTGACTGTGACACAGAAGTCAGGCAGGTGTGGCATCACCAGGATTTTGATGGAAATTTCTTATGTTAATAAAAACTTGCTGAGATTTGGAAAGCAATCAAGATAGTTTTTAAAAATTTGCTCACTCCAAAGTTGAGTTTTAGTTTAACTTTATTTTGAAGTTTAAAACTTTTAAGTTTATTTTGAAGTTATTTAGTATATTTGTACCTTACGGTGAAATATCAATGCTATTCAGATAAGTCCAATATCACTACAATATCCCACTTTCTGCATTCAACCTAAGTTAAAAGAATCTTCCAATGGGAAAAGTGTGTCTCTTCTTGTGGTTCATAGAATCAAACCAGCATTTGTTGGTTTGTTGGCATCTCACTTCAGCCATGAGTTAGGCAGACTCCTTATTTCACAGTAAATATTTTGGTCTTACCTGTATAAAATCCATCAGTTTTGAGTTCTTAAGGGATGCATTTCACTGCAGTTTATGACTGCCAAGACAGCAGAGATTACCCTTAATATGCGGATGGTTTCAGATTGGCTGCCCTCTGGACTGTTAATGATTACATGCACTGAAGGAGGTAGAAGTGCTGCCATTCGAGTTTAAAGGATCGCTGATATATAGGTTTTCATCTATATTGAAGAAAATTGGAAGTTCCTTTTTTCTATAGCTTTCTTTTGTTGCTGTTGCTTGTACTTCCTAATTTTGCAGTTACCTCCTTTTCCTTTTTTTTCTAACTCCCTTTCTTTGCTTTTTTATATATATTTTTTGAAATTTAATGAAATTTTGATAAAATACATCTGGAGCCTAACTGTTTCTGCATTGGTGGCTATGAGGCAGCATAAATGCCAAAAGATATCATGGTTTTCCATAATTTAATTAATCAACTTAAATATTTCTGTTCCCATGGTTCTGATAGGAAGAGACTGGCAAATAAGCATATTTGCAACACAGAATTCCTACATAAACTCAGTTAAGATGGATAAACTTCAAACATGATTGGATTCATTCATTTGAAGATAGAAGCCAGTTGCACTCTTTTACTTGTTTCTTTAGTTTCTGTTCACCAAAGTTTTTGATACATTTTGAAATCATGTTAAATAATAAATAATCAGGCAATAATAACAATTTTTGTAGAATTTTGATTAGTCAGGCATTCTATCAAATCTTTTATGCATGCAACTTTTCTGCAACAATATAAGCTTCTGGGAAATCCTTGGTGCTTTCTGAATTTAGTTTTTTGCTTGCAGACGTTTGATTACATAGTTAGCCAACATCTTCAGATAGTGTTACCTAATCAGGTACTGTAATGAAACCAAGCATTCCATAGTTGAATCCTGAGCTATATATATTCTCTTCTATTGATATGAGCTTCTCTTGGTTTTGCTAAGCAATAACTAACTAGATAGGAAGCTGAAAGGCAAGTCCTCTCACACCACAAAATGTACAAAAGGCCATTTTCTTTTCATCAAGTTCTATAGTTTCTTTTGGAATATTCAGGTGATGTTTAATTTCCAGACATCTTTGTAATTTTGCAATATTCAGACTGATTGCTACCCAATATTTTCTCACATTCAGTACCAACTTTGCATTTCTTGTCCATAAAGTCAAAAAACAAAAGCAAAGCAAAAACCAGAGCAAGTGCTCTTCAATTCCATCTCTCAAGAGAGATGAAATTTAAAAATGATTGTTATGTTTCCTCCTCATCTTTAAAAATGGGAAGTGTGCAGAGAAGAGCAATAAAGAAGATAAAGGGACTGGAGGCTAAATTGTATGAGCGAGCTAGATACGTTTAGCCTATCAAGGAGAAAGATTGGAAGGGGGGGCATGATAACTGTTTTCCAATATTTGAGGTGCTAATTCAGAGAAGAGGGGACTATCTTATTCTTTAAAACACCTGAAGGCAAAACAAGAAGTAATACGTGGAAGCTTGTTAAAGAGAAATCCAACCTAGAAGTAAGAATTTTTCTGACAATGAGAAAAATTAATCAATGGAGCACCTTACCTCCTGGACTTGTGGATGCTCCACTACTAGAGGTTTTCAAAAATAGACTGGACAACTATGTGACCAGGATAGAATAAGGTTGGACTAGAAAACCTCTATCATTCTATATCCCAAACCTGTAAGGTCTCTGGGTGGAGGAAAAAAGGGTCCTCCTTGCAGCAGCAACACCCGCCTCAGTGTCTGCAGACTAGAATCTGAACTAGTTGCTATAATAAACAAGATCACTGAGGAATGAGGACTGTGTTCCTCAGCTAAATCTTTCTTATTATAACAGAATAACAAAAAAAGACCTTGGGGGTTTTCTAGTCCAACCCCTACTCAAGCAGGACAAATGGCCGTCCAGTCTCTTCTTAAAAGCGTCCAGGAATGGAGCACCCACAACTTCTGGAGGCAGGTTGTTCCACTGGTTAATTGTTCTCACTGACAGGAAATTTCTCCTTAATTCTAGGTTGGATCTCTCTTTGTTATAATTCCATCTGTTACTTCTTGTCCTGAGGTGTTTTGGAGAATAAGTAGACCTTCTTTGTGGCAGCCCCTCAAATATTGGAAGATGCTATCATGTCATTCCTAGTCCTTCTTTTCACTAGACTAGACCTACTCACTTCCTGCAACCCTTCTTTGTATGTTTTAGACTCCAGTCCTCTAATCATTACTTCCTTGCATCTTGTTTGTTACTTGCAGATGATAAAGGAAAGCCGTTTGGCTGTGGTTCTTCTTTTGGCTTAAGGGGAAATCAGGGAAAAGCAAAATTCTCCTGATTTCTTTGGTCTGAGCACAAATCAAAGAATGATCAGACAAATGAAAGGCCCTTTTGGTGACCGAGGCTTTTTCTGCTGCCTTCCTGTTTTCTAAGCCAACAGAATCTCCCTTTCTCTAACCAAGTTCACAATGCAGGAGCCCCCCCCCCACAATAACTCATTCTGCACCCTGTTCCAGCATCATAGCTTTTCTTTCTTTTTCATTTTTCTCTTCTTGCTTCACAGTTTGATTTAGACCAGGAATAGGTAACCCTTTTCTGCTCAGTAAATGCAGAGGTACTTTTTAGTTTTCATCCTCCGGTGGGTCCACAGGGCATGGTCACAAAAACCAAGATGGTACAACTGAAAACTCCAACTGGCTTTTATGTAATCAAACCATCACATGTGCTTTTTGACTCTGAGTGTTGTAAAATTATAACAACAGCAACTGTAAGAGTATCTACTCCTGACTGATTCTTGCAAATAAAATAGGTTCTGCCAAATGTACAGAAAATGATTGCTGTGGAGGATACAAGTTAGTGGAAGGGCAGCCGATGCTATCTGTGAGATGCAAGAGCTAAAGGAAAATGTGCGGAGAAGGCAATCCTTGCCTGACAAATTTCTCCCCCTTTAGCCTTGAATGAGACAATGAAACAGTCTCTACTCCCCTGCAGCCTTTCTTCTCCTGAGAACGTTGCATTCACCTTCTGGTGTCAGCAGCATCTAAATCTTCTGCTTACATTCCTCCTCCTTCTCCAGCTGCCCTGGATTTGACTGGCATCCACATTGTCAACGGGATCTGGAGAGCTCCAGCCACTTTGCCCTGTGTGTATGAACCCTCCCATGACTTCAAGCAGCTCAAGGTGACTTGGAAGTTCTTCCTGCCAGGCAAAGCTCCTAGTTCCATCTTGCTGCACGATGCCTACGGGGACCACATCTTCTTGGCTGCATTCAGAGACCGAGTCAACATTGCACAGAAGCCCCCCGGAGATGTTTCTCTCCACATCAAGGAACTTGAAATGACTGATATTGGTTCATTCAGTTGCTTAGTTGAGTGGGAAGCCCAAAACATGAGCAGAATCACTAGAGAAAAGACCCTCCAGCTCAAGGTGGTAAAAGGTAATCTTAGGCAGAAATGTGTCAGTCTGGCTGCAGGGTGTCCGGAGACCCTCATGCAAAAATCCACAAGGCCTTTTGCTTTATTTTATAACATTCCATTTTGATTTAGTTATTTCTTTTCTGGTGTGCTCCTTCTCAAGAACTTCAAAACTATGAGAAGAATTTAGGTGAGAGAAGGATGCATCATAACCACAAATCTGACTCCTCCTCAGAAGCAGAAGCAGCACAGCTTTGCTTTGAATATTCATACTTATAATTTTCCACTTACAAACAAAATGGTACTTGGAGTCAGGAAAGACTCTCAGCTTCTCTTTGAATTAATAAGTCCTGGGAGCCATATTTCCCTTTCATTGATGAGCTTGCAATTCCCCCTTTGTTTAGGTCTTAATTGCTACAGGTACTTTGAGAAAGCTTAGCATTTCTTCTGCTCTCTAGCTCCAGCCTCCAAACCAGTCATTAAAGCCAGCAGCCAGGAATCGGTTTTGCCCAGTGGGACCCAGATGAATCTGACCTGCTCAGCCAATGGATCTCTGCCCATCAACTACCGATGGTACAAAGAAGGCACTGGGGGAGAAGCCGAGGAGCTGTGGAGGGGCGCTGTGCTGGCCTTTGACGACCTGCAGGTGTTGGATACTGCCAGATACTTCTGCACAGCTGAAAACAGGCTTAATGTACAAAAGGAGCAGAGCATCTCCTTTCAGCTGACAGTGACAGGTGAGGATGCTTCGGAAATGTCACGTCACGTAAAGGATTGCATTCAGAGTTGGATGGTCCATGGAAAATGTTTTCCTCACACCCACATCTTTATGAAGAGGTCCAGGCTCTTAATTCTGTTTATTAATACAGTACAGGCAATCATCACAACCATTCATTTAACAACCATTCAAAATTACACCAGAAAAAGCAACTGTCACAGAATGGTCATGTGATCAAAATGCAGGCAGCTGGCAACCAGCATGTAGCTATGATGATTGCAGTGTCTCAGGGTCACCTGCTCACCATTTGCAACCTTCCCAGCTGGCTTCTGACAAGCAAGGTCAGGGGGGGAGGGGAGGGGAGAACCAAGTTCACTTAACATGCAAAATGCATGATTTATTTAACAACCATGGTAAAAATAGCCATAGATTCAGGCATAACATACTTAGTAACCATCTTGCTTAGCAAGAGAAATTGTGGTCCCAACTGTGGTTGTAAGTCAAGGACGAGCTGTAGTGGAAACAAACTTAAGTCAGATTCATACATGTTTGTACAGGATTTGCTTTAGCATAAACTATTGAACAAACCATAACTGGTTTGGTTGACATCACATGCTAAGAACTAAAGCTTGGTTTAGACATCATAATAGCCAGGGGTTAAACCAAAAGCAAGCAAAGCACATTGTGCCTTTCTAATTTGTGTAAACGACCTGCAGGCTTTCAACCATTCTGTTTTCCTACTGGTGCTACAAGTTCAGGAATATATGGAAGCACCAGTTCATAGACAGGCTTTGCTTATACCTTTAGGTTTGTATGTTCCCACCTCAGGAGCTCAAACAAAGGGCGTAGCTCCCTCTTCCTATTTTTCTTTATAACAGGAAGCAGCAAAGAAGGTCAGTTTAAGAGGCCCAAAATCATCCAGCGAGCTTTTCTGGCTCTGAGTGGACCTGAATCTGGGTCTCTCAGGGCAGGTCCATCATCTTCATCATTCCCACACTTGGTGCTTGCTCCAAACATTCTTCTCTGGTGACTTTTCCAAAAGTGCCTGAAAGATAATCCTCTGGTATAGGACTGCCACCATTTCTGGAAGGGAAAGTTGGACAGAAAGTAGCTTGTTTGGCTACTAGTCTAATGAAGCATTTACCAGTTACACCAAAACTCATCTCTCATATTAGGAGGGTTTTGTATCTCTGAAGATGGGCCATCGTTGAAAGGTCTGAAGGGAAAACAAATCAGTAAGATCAGATTATGAGGTTTTGCAGTCAAATCATAGTGTTTTAATTCTTTCTTCTTCTGGGTGCATTCACATATCCAGGGAAAGGAGGAGATGAATAAACTCAAGATGATGACCACAACCATGCAATTGAAGCCACTGCTTTTTTTGATGACACATGGAACAAAGAGGCCAAGCGTTGATTGTGTGGTTGCAGCCCCTATCTTGAATGTTTACCCCTCTCCTGTAGGCACTCTTGAATCAAGCAGCCATCTTTTGCTAATGAACGGTATTAATCTTCAAGTGGAATGGCAGGAAAAGCCTTTACCAAACGATTCGTTCCCTGAGGGTCTGCCCAAGCACCCCCAGTTCCTGGGAGCCGTGAGGCAGGACAGTAATTCTGCTGCATTTCCCTTCTAGATGCCTCTGAAGTCTCCACTGGAGGAACAGGTGCTGAGTCAGGGGGACACCCAACAGGTGGGGTGCTCAGTGGCTATTGAAATGCAGTGGCTGTATTGGAAGTGTGGGCATGGGAGGCAGGGGGGGCACTGTCCCTGAAAGCCCATGTAGCTGATCTCATGTCATGTGAGGCTTGTAAAAGGGGGGGAGATTTGACCAAGTACCTTGACTCCCCAAGGGCACCCCAATTTCTTCTGTCATTCCTGTCTCTGTAAGGGAGGCTCCCATCTATTTGGGAAGATGCTCAATTAATCTGCATTTCACATCCCAGCAGAAACAGGGACACCAGTCTGGAACTTTGTAGCAGGAACCTCCAGGAGGCTTGAAGTGACCCACGCCAGGACAGGTGAGGGACTACAACCTTTCCCCAGCCTGGTATTTCCATAGCCCCAGCGCCACTGGTGGCCCACTGGAAATGGGGATGCTCTTGGTCCTGTACCTGGAAGGTGAGATGGAGCACAGCTGTCCACAGGGAGAGGGTTAAAAAAAGTCAAGATGGTGGCTACAGTCATGCAATACACACAAAAAGATGTTGGGCTTTCCTGACATGGTTGTGGCTTCCAGCTTGACTTTTCTGAATACCTGGAACAGAGAAAGCCTCAGCACTAGGCACAAGGCACAAATGACCTCACGTGTGCCATGATATCATTACACAGTGCTATAATTGGCATCATTTGAATGTTGCTTTCATCTTGTCTAGCCATCACTTCCTTCCCCTCTCTCCTTGGACACCAGCTTTAGATCAGGGCCTGGCTTTCCACTGAGATTTCTTTCACAAAGTAAAACAAAATAATAATCTCACACAGTGGGTCTTGTCAGCTGATGTTTATTCTGGTCAGGTCATGGTTCCAACAGACAGGGCCAAATAAATCAGAACTCTGAGACTGAAGGCTTCCTCAAAAACATGTTTATTACATATAAAATAGTGGCACGGTCAAAAGTGAAACCAAGTCTGAAATTCCCTCCAAAGGGTTACACTATTACAAAGTCGAACTTCCCACCCCAGTGCTATGCAAGCAGTTATGTTCCTCAATATAATAGTTTGGCCCTGCCCAACCCCCTAACATAATCGACAGAATGACCTTGGTTCCTACGGGACACAGAATTGTTTAGACTTATCAAAGATACTCTGCACCCCCTCCCATTCATGTGGCAACTTAGAACAAGCAAGATAGCTGCAGCTAGGTTCACTGTAGAGTTGACAGGTTAATGTAGTTTTGAATTTCCACAGAAATCATTTAGAGCAGTGTTTCTCTCAATCTTGGCAACCTGAAGATGGAAGTATTATAACTCCCAGAATTCCCCAGCTAGCAAACCCATCTGAAAGTTGCCCTGGTTGAGAAACATTGAACTAGAGGATGTGGTCTCCAGTAAAGCTGCTTTCCTGGATGGTTCAGGCATTGTAACATCTAATTCATGGATGGGAGTGCTATTTGTGCCCAGCCCAAAACTCAGGTGACCTTACCTGCTTGCAGGGAGAGATTCAGCTGTCCCCTGAGTTGCCATCTCCCCCAGGGTTGGCAAGAGAAACAGATGAGAAGGCTCCTTAGCCCTGTGGGAAAGTTTATGGTTCTCCAAATCCTTGCCCAGGAGCAGGTGGGGACATGCCCCTTGCTGTTCCTGCAGGCCAGTAAGAGCAAAACTGGTCCCCACCCTCAAACAGCCTCCATGGCATGGATTGTGCTGGAAGAAGCAGGGATCCCCCCCTTCAGGAGTGGAAGTAGAAGCTGCTCCTGTGATGGGTCAGGGGGAGTAGAAGGGGCATGATCTATTTATGTCCTCCAAATGTCACCTCCAGGGCACTTCCAGTCAGCAATGAATGTGCAGAAGAGCCCATAAGTTGTATGTATGGGCTGACTCTGGTCTCCACTGGTTTCCCTTAGCTAACCCCTAACAGCTCTGGATAATTCTGTTCACCCACCTCTTGCTTGCAGAGTATGCCATGGTGGTGGAGCAGTTACCTCTCTGCCAAAAAAGATCCTTTGCTCTACCCTTGGAGCAAACCACCTTTGGGTCTCTGGGGATGGGGGCATCATCTTGGCACTACAGGTGTGGCAGCGGGCACAAAAACTTCCATTGTGCAGCCTGAATCTCACTGGCTTTAGTTCCTTCCTGCTGACTTGGACTCTCTGGCTTATCTCCCAGATGGAATGGTGACTTCATCCACAGCTTTTGGGAACTCTTCAGGACAACAGAGGAAAAGTAAGAAGAGGGAAAAGTTGGGGACCACCTATGTCACTGGAGGTGGGAAGAAGGCAGGCGATGAGTTAGAGCAGTGTTCTGCTAAAGGCGGCCACTTTAGGATGTGTGGACTTCAACTCCCAGAATTCCACACACCTTAAAGTGGTCAGGTTTGAAAAACTCTGCTCTAGAGCACTCTTGATCTACTGCTGGTTATAAGATGTCATGAGCACTTTTGGTGGCAAACTACTACTACAAACATTCCTTCTCCCTCTTCTGTTTGCTGGCTGATGCTCTAAGGAAAAGAAAAAAAGACATTGACAGTTGAAAATTATCCAGGATGCCCTGATGCTCATTATGGGATCTACTTAGTATCATTTTAAAAAATTAATTAGAACTGCCAGGAGAGTTTGCAAGGCAATGTCAAAACCTGCAAGATGGATGCAGCGCTGTGCAGGAATTGAAACCTGATGTTTGTATGGTGATGTGACACACAAGGGTTGGGCTTCAATCTTGAAGCAGGTTTTAATCCTCTCTGCAGATACCCCTGGAACTGACCATTTTGATATCACAATTTTGCCATCTTTGAAATCTCCTACGCAAGAGAAAAAGGATGTGTTTGTTTTTACACACAAAAAAATACAACCAATAGACCTCTGACTATTTATTTTCACTTTAAAAAAAGCTCTGGGCAATGGTGAACATAGGTAATGAGAAATGCTAGGACTATGAGTAAAATGCAGATTTTATGGTACAAAGAATCTGATAATTCTTCCAAGTTGTTATTGTTCTCCTACACAAAAGGAGGGATGGCAAGAATGAATGCAAACACTTCAGGGAGTTAGTGTGTTGCAGGAGTATCTGCAGAATGCAATCAAAAAGTCAAGACAGTGTAATGGAAGCTCTGCCAGTTTTACCTGTTGTGCACTCCCTGGTTTGTTCAGTTGTGCCTGAGAAGGTGTTTAGGCAATTCTGAAAAAGGCGAAGAGGTCAGAGTTTCAGGAGGGAAATACAGCTTTTGCTCTGTGACCCTGAGATATTTGTGAATATAAGAAAGAAACCTTATTGCACACCTCCTGAAGTACGTGTTGTTAGTGGATTGTCTTGAATTAAGAAATGTTTTGCATAAAAAGGGAGTTGCAGGTTGGTTGCCAAGTGCAATAGGATGGAAAGACCTCCCTCACATGACTCTCTAAAGACATTAGTGCTAACTATGCAGGCCTCTGTCTTGCAAAGATGGCGAATAAATTTAACTTTTTCACATTCAATGGCTCATGGGCTGGTGGCTATCCTGGAGAATTTATATTTATGGCAGGGACCAAAACTAGCACCATTGATTACGGTATATCCTAACTTCTATGGACTTAGTTTTGAGTTTGAGTTTATTTGGATTTATACCCCGCCCTTCTCCCAAAGGACTCAGGGCGGCTTACAGCCAATTTAAAACAATAATATAATATCATACAAAATTTAAAAACAATTAAAAATAAA
>JANHFS010309454.1:0-14687 GCA_032467975.1 Trimeresurus albolabris
AGCCTTGCTTGGCGACCCCTGTGAAATGGTCGATCGACCCCAAATGGGGTCCCGACCCACAGGTTGAGAACCGCTGCAATACAGCTTCTGCCTCCAGAAGCAATTAATCCAGGTTTTTCAGGCACTGAAAGAGGGATTGCAAGAAACTATTTATGAACTTTTGAAGACAGGAAAACAGAAGAGCAGTCAACCTCAGAGCTGGGGTAAGAAAAACCCAAGTCCTGACTGGACAGGTTTTCTGCCTAATCATAGTAGCTCTATGTAGATCACAGAGATTTCCCCGATCACGTATTTCCCTGAAAATAAGATCTATCCCAAAAATAAAACCTAGTTTGATTTTGATGTTTGTGCCTAATATAAGCCCTACCCCAAATATAAGCCCTAGTTAAGCCCCCCCCCCACTCCATCCCAGCATCTGGTTGCATGAGGTGAGCTTACCCCAGGGCTCCCATAGCCAGGGCTCCCATGCCCTCGTCTCTTAGAAATCCAGGGCTAAACAGTACAGAGGCACAGGGGCAGATGGGGCAAAGCTGGTTCATCAGATTTATTTAAAAACAAAAAGCAGGCAGTGATTCCCTTTCTTCTGTGCAGGAACTCATAGAGCCGCAGCCTGGGTTTCATCAGCAGGCCAAGCATAGCACTCCAGCCCTTTGTATACAAAGGCAGCCTCCTGAAGGGGCCTCTGCTTCTTCCCACTTATAGCCAATGGCTGGCTGGGTTTTTTTCTGTCTTTCCTGCTGGCCCAGGTGAAGGAGAGGGTGCTTCTTCTCATGAAAAAAAAAAATCTCATGAAGTTGGAAGGTCTGATTGAACTTCTTTTTTTAGTCCCACAAACTTCTTTTGTTTCCCTGCATATGGCGACAGAGAAACACAATGCAGCTGGAAAGCAGGCTAGCGAAGGAATGCTTTGGGAAAGAGAGGGGAGCTGTGTGGTAGTGCGGCAAGCTCTCCAGCTCTATGGCAGCAGATAAATGTGATGGAACTGGAAAGCAGGTGGCAAGGCAACTCCCCCCCAAGAACTCCAGGCACTGAAATGGGCCCATCTCTCTCCAGCAGCTACCCAGGCCCACTAGAGGGCAAGGCTGGCATCTACTGAAACACGGCAGTATTCGGACTCTGGCAGGGAATGTGGAGCCAGCACAGGCACTGCAGGCAGGACACCCGCTCACTTCAGCACCCTCCCCGACCCTCCAGAGCTCTGCTGGCACTTTGGCCCTGGGCTGCTGCCTCTCCACTCACGTCTTGAACTTGTTGAACTTGGCATCCCTGGGGCAATGCCCCCACCAATCTGCCCAGAGAAGCATCAGTCTGGCTGCCCCCACCTTGCTGCCCTTCCCACTGCCACCCAGCATAGCCTCCCCGGGGTTGCAGGGGCTGGTTTGGCACAGGAAGGGCACGCGCACTCCTCCACCCAAACTCTCTCATACTGGGAGTTTGTCTGTCCCCACCCTCTGAGGTTGTCCCAATTGCTGCTGCTCTTCAAAGCTCTGCGTATCCATCCTATGCGCAGGCCATGCCCCGCTATTTGTACCAAGCATTCTGCCCTGACCCCACATGCTCGTCGCCTGCTCCATATGGGAAAAATAAGACATCCCCCCAAAATAAGACCTAATGGGTCTCTTAGTCCAATATATATATAAAGGTGATCACCAGGATGAAATCATAAACCAAAATGTTTAATCTACAAAACCAAGCTTTCATCGGTCACACTACCGACATCGTCAGGGTATAAAATGCTGGATCCGGGAGTCCGTTTTTATGTGGTTGGCTGCCTCTGCGCTCTGACCCTAGATCGGGTCATTGGTCCTCTCATTAGCATCGGCTGTGTAGTTCTTAAAGGGCCGTTTCTAAAGTTGTCCTCCCCTCTCCAATTACTGTTGTTTTCTTTGTGCATGTGCGGGTGCCTGGAGATCCGCTGTTCATCCGCTCCCAGTCGTCTGTCCCCACCCCCTCATTTGTCTTAGTTTGCCTCTGTATTGCTTTGCTGTCTCATGTGTGTGCTTCAAGCTCCGTTCTTCTATTTGCCAGCCCTGCCGCCTTCCTTGACCGTGTGTAAACTCCTGGGGGTTAGTCGTCTCGTTCCTGTTTCTTATCTCCCCCCTTCTCTCTCTCGCTAACGGGTGAGCTGTGTGTGCTAATGAGTTGCTAACCGGGTGTGTCTTTGGAATTGCTCCACTACCTGTTACCCTCATTGCCCCCTCGGTACATATATGGGAGCGCAGGAGTTAACCATCCCGTTTGCGCTCGCTATTACTCTCCTGTTCTCCCGTTGATCGGGGCCGTGCTTCTATTGCCGAACCCTTCGCAGGGCACGCCTCTATTTCCCCCATTCTTAAGTTCTATTGCCCTCCCCTGCATCTATAATCATCTGGGGGGGGTGTCCAGGTGTTTTGCCCCACATTTGCTACCTTCCTCATTAGCGGGTGCGCTCGTCTGTCTGGCCAGGTGTCATCAACGGGGTATATCGGAGCTTTTCCTTTCTCCCCGGTGTGTATGTATGTTCCTCAGGGAAGCCATCCGGTGGTACCTGTTCATTAATCTCCTTTCCTTGTCCTGACTGGATTGAGTTGTTTGTGCTTTGGACGTCTGTGGGATATATTTCCCTCATGCTTTTTCTCATCCTCCTTGTTCCTCCACCGATCTGGATACCAGCCCCTGGGGGTGGGTTGTCTGCTAGCATTGTGTCATCCCTCCTCTCCTCTTTCATTTTTAAATGGATTGGAGACATCGTTTTACTTGTGGGGTGTATCCCCAGTTCACCGCTCTCTCTCAGGGTTGTGATTACCTCCCCTGTCATCCCCTCTTTCTGATCTTGTGCGGAGTGAGTTGGTTTATGATTTCATCCTGGTGATCACTTTTATTTTCAGGGAAACATGGTAGGACATTCTTATAGGTTATCCTCCTGCTTGAAGCCTTATTGTATATTATGGGATTACAGGGGAGCCTGGTAGATGATGCCTTACTCTGCCTGAAAAGGAACCTGGACTTTATGAACAGCATCTATTCCAAGGCTTTGCTGGCTTATGTCTTCACATTGGCTGGGGACACAGGGCTCCAGCAACAGCTCCTCAGAGATTTAGAGGAGGAGGTTCTCAAAACAGGTAGGAGGTACAGTTCTGCTTAACAGTGTTCTGTTTGACCAGCTACTCTTCTGTAAACAGGGTGAGTTTTAAGACTCGCCTTACTAGATGATTTTAGGTGAGCTCATTTCATTTTCATGAGCTATGCATCATGTTTTTTAAAGAATAACTCCAGATTATTCTATTGAAATAGTGCAGTGGGACATTCCAGTAAAGGCCATTCTTTCATTCATCATATTTGAGGGAACATTTTTTCCCATAAATTTTTTTCAGGAAATAAGAGAGGTGGAAAACAATATTTCTATTATTGAAGATAAGCTACGAAAGGTCTCTCCAAGCAGCCATTGTTGGAGAAGTTAGGAAGCAAAATGAATGCCTCAAGCACCATATATTTTTATAGCATATATTTCCTAAAATTTCATGAACTCTTCCTCTCAAAAGTTTTTTTTAAAAAATAAATTCATATGCTATAACTTCTTATTAATGCCTCATTTCATTCATACCCTGCAAGTTATATTCTTGAGCTAAAACAAAGGTTATAACATTGAAAGGAAAAGGTAAACATTTCAAGAGTAAAAGAGTGCTTCTGCAATTGCCTTCAGAATTGTGTCTATTAGAGTGAGCTGATTTGACAGTGTCAGAACCCATATTCTAAAGGGGCCACTTTCTTGCTTTAGACTCAAATTCTGTTCTCTCTATACTTCTGGGTTCTGCCATGCTCCTGGAGGGGAGGTGGGAAAGCATTGCGGACTATTGCTTTATTTTCCTCTGTCGCTAGATTGTAACACTTTGCTGTTTCTGCATACTTCCTCTGTGAACTATCTCTCCCCTTGATGTCAGCTAGAAAAGGGGGGAGGAGAAAGGAATGTGCCTCCGGCAAATGGTTTATCTCCGTGCTCGGAACGGAAGGTGTGAAGAGCCGACAAAACATCGCTGCAACCCTGAGACAGCCCGGCGTTATCTACCCTTTCCCACAATGGACTTAATACCTGGGTATTGGTCCATTTGAACTGATCGGATGAACTATGGGGTGGGGTTTTGCTTGGGACACTTTTAACCTATTGATCTGAGCGGGAAACCCTCAGATCCTGTCTATTATGCCTGCTGTCAGCTTCTCCAAATAAAAGTTTCTTGTGGAAGAAACTGCTTCCACAAGTTCTGCTTTCTTAGGATGAGGATTTGAAGTGGGCCCTGACATTAGACTGGATCTGCAATAATAGTCAGCCTGGAAGGAAAACCCTTACCAGGGGACTTAGCAAACCATGTCGAATAATGGAGCAGAGACAGAAGAACCTGCTGCAGGGGGGGGGAACCCTCCTGCAGGGCAGACCCTTGTAAATACTCCAGTTCCGGATCCTCCAGCTCTTCGGAAGAGGACGAGGTGAGAGAGCGCTGCCACAAGCCTAAGTAGTTGATGTGTGTTGGAAAGAAGGACAACTGGGAGAAGAAAGCCAGGAAGGTGACACTCAGACGGGGCAGTCGTCAACCAGGCTGGAATTAGGAAATGGAAAGGTCCCTCCATCTCAGCGAGGATGAGGAGGATCGCCCGGGGCATTCCAGCCGGCTGTTGGAACAGGCAATCGGCATGATGAAGATAGCCCTCGACTCCATGAAAGAGGAGAAAGCTGAACCCTACCGAGGCACCATCTGCCTGTGGTACAGCAAGAAAGGAAATGAAGGGGAGCCTGAACCTAAGACTTCGGACCCAGTCGAAGGAACCAGTGAGCCCGCCACAGTCGCCACTGCTGCAGCCACCCTGCATTGTGTGGAGGCCACAGAGAGAGAGGTGAGACGACACAAACAAAAAAAAAGGGCATACTCCATCCAGAAGTTCCCTCCACTGGACATGAAATTCCATGGAGAGTCACGGTGCCTGGGATTCTTCCTAACCCAGGTGCTAAACTACATGGAAGAGTACAGTACAGACATCTCCACCGACTGTGCCAGAATTTGCATCGTGCAAGCCACCCTGGATGGCATCGCAGCAGACTGGGTCATGGACCTGTACGATGCTGACTCTCCAGAACTGCTGAATTTCAACCAATTCATGTTCTCCTTAGGCGCCGATTCAAGGACCAATTGGTAGATTGGAAAATCCAAGAGCAAATAAAGACGGTGAAGCAAAGCAAGAGTTCCGAACCCTGGCCAGCAAACTAAATTGGTCAGAGGATATCTTGCTTAGCCACTTCAAAGATGGTCTAAACTACGACCTCTACGATGCTTGCCTCCCTCGGGGGAGATCCTCACTGGCTGCAAGACTGGTACATCCTAGCCGAGGAAGCCGAGATCAACCTAGCCAAGAGGGAACACAGAGGGGGAAGACCATGGGGGAAATCACACCAGAGTCCACCCGTGAGCCAACAAAACAGCCATCAACCTCCAAAAGAACCACCGTGTGCTTCAAATGTGGCAAGGAAGGACACCGCACCGCCGAGTGCCATTCTCGCACTCCGACTGGAAAACTGCCAGCGAAGCCAAAGGAGATGGCCATGAAAGTCGCAGATACCACTGAGTTCCCCGCCTCAATCGAGCGAGGAAAGGGAACTCTGGCCTACATGGTGGGAGTATCCAACTCATCCGATGACAATTCCGAGGATGAACCCCTGGTAAGTGGACCCATTATGTCACTCACCAGAACAGTGACTTGACTAGCCCCAACCATGCCCGAAGCTGTAGAAGTTAGGGCATTAATTGATTCTGGGTACACCCGCTGCCTTATCAGCCTGACCCTAGTGGGGAATTTAGGAATACCGGTGAGGAGGCTGAAGAAACCGATTTCATTCAGTCAATTAGATAGGTCCCTAGCATGGGGGATGCCTATCACCCTAGCCACGCTACCGCTTCAACTCACCCTAGGGGACCACATAGAGACTATAACATTCATGGTAACCCCGGACATGGAGTGTCCCATAATTTTAGGCATGGCGTGGCTAGCCAAATGGAACCCACAAGTGGACTGGAGAATGGCGGAACTTAGGTTCCCAAAAGGGGAATCAACCGAGGCGACAGCCCAACCCCAAACAGAGAGACCCCCGACCGAAAAAGCCGCAATAGGGGGTGAAAAGAAAATACCTGAAATACCAGAGAAGTATAGAGACCTAGCTGAAGTATTCAGTAAAGAGAGGTCTGATGAATTGCCACCGCATCGGCCCACAGACTGTGCAATAGAAATCAGACCAGGGGCAAAGCTCCTCAAGCCTAGACTATACTCCATGAGCCTGCAGGAGTTGGAAGAAATGCAGAAATTCATAGACAAAAACTTAGAAAGGGGATTCATTCAACCAGCAAAGCCAAAGATGGCCACCCCTGTATTATTCTGAGAAAAAAAAGATGGAACTCTTCATCTCTGCATGGATTATAGGGCTTTGAACGCTATAAGCGAAAGCAATCTATACCCTCTCTCCCTTATGAAGGACATGCTATCTCACCTTTTGAAGGGGAAGATTTTCACCAAGCTAGATCTGAGGGAAACATACTATTGAATTAGAATCAAGGAAGGGGACGAGTGGAAAACTGCATTTAATTGTCCCCTAGGGTGCTATCAGTTCCAAGTTCTACCTTTTGGGCTACAGGGGGGCCCTGCTGTATTCATGCAACTGATAAATGATGTACTAAGGGAGCACCTATACAAGGGTATGCTCATTTACCTGGATGACATTCTTATATTCACAAAAACCATGGACAAACATGTCAAACTGGTTAGGACGGTCCTAAACAAGCTGTGGGCAGCCCACCTCTATGCCCACCTCTATGCCAAACTTTCATAATGATAAAATAGATTATTTGGGATACTGCATATCCCCAGAGGGCATAGAAATGGACCCCGAGAAGGTCTGGGCAGTACTAGAATGGGCACCACCTCGCACGAGGAAGCAATTGCAGAGCTTCCTGGGATTCGCTAACTTCTATTGGCAATTTATCCCCTCTTTTGCCCAAATAGCCTTACCAATCACGAACTTGCTAAAAAGCAGAGGGGAGAGGAAACCCAAACCAATCCAGCTGCTGAAATGGACAATAGAATGCCAAAACACATTCAAGAGACTGAAAAAACTGTTTTCCATAGAACCCGTTCTAAGGCACCCCAGTACCAACAAGCCTTTTGTAATTCAGCAGCCGCCAGTGACGTAGCAGTGGGGGCTGTATTGTTACAAGAGAATGATGAAGGGGGTATTACAGCCCTGCGCATATACATTGATAAAGCTCACTGAAACTGAACAGAAGTGGAGAGTCTGGGAAAAAGAGGCATACGCAGTGTGATGGGCTCTTCTCACATGGCGGCACTTTTTGGAGGGGAACAAAATTCCTTTCCAAGTGTGGACTGATCACAAGAACCTGGAAGCTCTAAAAATGCCCAGGAAACTAACCCCTAAGCAAGCACAACATTTCCATCGGTTCAACTTCACACTGAAACATCTGCTGGGGGGGGGAAACTTCCTGGCAGATGCCTTACCCAGAATGCCACAATATAATAGCACTCGGCTAGTGTAACAAAACTGCTCATGCCAGAAATGCAACTAGCAGTGTGAATAACTACCTGAGCATAAGCTAAACTACAGAAACTGCTAACGAGTCAGACGGGAATTGAATTCAGAAAAATGTTAGAAACCGATGAATGGATCCTAAGTCACAAGAACCTGTGCAGATAGCCTACCCTGGGTGGGAGAAAAACTATATATACCCAAAAGTCAGAGACTGGCATTCATGAAACTTTGCCACGATTCAAAATCAGCAGGCCACTTTGGGTTTGTGAAAACATTACACCTAGTTAAAAGACAATTTTGGTGGCCATCAATAAAAAAGGACATTGAAAGCTATGTAGCCAGCTGCCCAACTTATGCATCAGCGAAACGACTACAAGGAAAATCATCTGGGCTGCTACAACCAGTAGCAACCCCCTCGGCACCTTGGAAGGAGATCTCGATGGACTTCATAGTGGAGCTACCAGAGAGCAATGGAAATACATTCATCTGGGTCATGACAGACCTGTTTTCCAAACAAATACATTTCATCCCTTGTTCAAAAATCCTTACAGCAAAAATACTAGTGAAACTCTTTGTAAGCACATGTACAGCTTACATGGAGCTCCACAGTGCATCATATCAGATAGAGGAGTGCAATTCACATCGGAGTTCTGGAAAGAGATCCTGACCCTGTTAGGGACCACTCAGGGACTGTTATCTAGTCATCATCCACAAATGAATGGTGGGACTGAACGGTCAAACTCAGTACTGGAACAATATCTTAGATGTTTTATTAATTACAAATTGGACTGACCACTCCCATTCGCTGAGGTCACTTACAACAATGCCGTTCATTCCAGCATGGGCTACAATCCATTCCAAGTAGCCACTGGGCAGAGCTTTAACCCAATGCCAGAACTTTCCCCTGCAGAACCTGCTATCCCTTCACTAAAGGAATGGATTGCACAATTAAAGAACACCTGGCCAGTAGTTAGGAAAGCATTGGATGAGGCTAGACAAGCATATAAGACTCAGGCACACAAAAAGAGGGTCGAGTCAAAACCCTTCACCGTAGGGGAGATAGTCTACCAATCCACTAAGCACCTAAAATCCCTACAACATCTAAAAAGCTCGGACCCAAATATGTAGGACTGTTCCCCATTGTTAGAATTATAAAATCAGTAACAGTGGAGTTAGAGCTTCCCAAATCCCTCAGGCAAATTCACCTAATTTTTCACCGCAGCCTTTTAAAGCGCGAGCAGCAGTCACCATTAAGACCAGCTGTCACTCCACCTCCTCCTCCCATTATGGTTCAAGGGGAACAACATTTTGAAATCAAAGAAATTCTGGACTCCAGGAAATACCATGGCTCCACTCAATATTTCAACATCTCCCATCCTTCCCAAAATGAGTGGGTCCACAAACGCCATATTAAAGCTCCTAAATTGCTATGAATGTTCCATACCGAATACCCAAACAAACCTGATTAATCCATGTATATATGTCTCTCTATGTCTCCACAGGTGGATCTTTCTTTTTTTTAAGGGAGGCAGGATGTCAGAACCATATTCTAAGGGGAGCCCTTTCTTGCTTTAGACTCAAACTCTGTTCTCTCTATACTTCTGGGTTCTGCCATGCTCCTGGAGGGGAGGGGGGAAAGCATTGCAGACAGTCTAAACTTATTAACATTTGCTAATAACAATGGTATTACTTTCTCTTTGGTTTTTCTTATTTCAGTGCAAGCAATATAGGTTTGCCAAGGCAAAGGACTGGTTTTAAAAGCAGCAAACATTGTCATTGGGAACAAATATTGAAAAGAAAGGTGTAGACTAGGAACTTGGATTGCTCATGATTGACTACTTGATGGGCCTTTTGCTGTTATATCATTAAGATACTATTTTTCAATATGGAGTTTATTGGTAGTATCCCCCTTGTTATTTTCCTAACAGCCTTATAAAGGACATCATTACAATTCCCATTTTGTCAGTAATATGAAAATTGCTCATAAGCAGTAAATAATTGAGTAGCAATTTGAATCCAAATGTTATATTCTGATCAGTGACTTTCTATGAACATGTCAAGAGTGTAAGGGAAAAGTGGCTCCTGAACTGCTTAGTTCTACCATAATTAATTAATTTTAAAGGAATACAAGTTTACAAGGTAAAATAAAAAGCTTATTACAGAATTTAAAGCTCTTAGTGCATATGGAAGTTTAACTTCCAAGATTTCTTCCTTTTTTTTTTTAGAGACATCATCCTCACAGACTGAGATCATTGCCTATTTTCTTTTGGCTTACTTGTCTAAACCAGAGGTATCCATAGATGATATTAAGTATGCTTCCAAGATAGTGCAAATCCTTGTCAAACTACAAAATCCCTATGGAGGCTTTTACTCCACACAGGTAACAAGTCAAATTATGGGATGGGAGCTATTGGAGGAGAGCATATATTGGTATTAGGAGGGCTGATCAATCAAATATAAAAATTCTGCCAGTGAATCATTGATATAGTAAGAACTTTCCCATGCATATTTAACCTTTTCCTGTTGCCCTCGCCTCATCCCTCACCTCATCCCTCACCTTATACCTTGTAACCAGAGATAGCCTTAAGTCATTCTTAGGGTATTGTAAAGTATTCCAAGAGCAACCTCAATCTCTGGAGGTTTTTAAGAAGAGACTGGACAGTCACTTGTCTGAGATGGTATAAGTTTTCCTGCTTGAGCAGGGGGCTGGACTAGAAGACTTCCAAGGTCCCTTCCAGCTCTCTTCTATTCTAAATTCTGCAAATCCGTTAAGCTTTTACTATCCACTTTGGAAAGCAGTTGGATAAGTGCTGTCACTGAGAATAGAGTTAATAGATGCAAACAGGGATTAGCAGTTAACAATGTATTTCATGGTAATATAGCTTTTTGCTAATTCAAGAATGGATGGTTAGCACTTTAGTTCAGCAATATGGGGGGGAGGGGAGTGATAGCTGTGACTAAGAGAGCAGCGTTTATAGCAAAATTCTTCAGGCAACTTTTACAATAAGAAATTATCTAAGGGAAAGAGATTAAAAAGAGAATTGTAAATGTATTCAATTTATTTTTTAAAGTAGAAACAATGTATATTTCTGTAAGTCATACAGCAAGATGCTTCTTTTAAAACTGAGTCACACATTCACAGAACCTGTCATCAAGGGTGTAGATGTTCCTTTAGTTAGGATGGCAGTTGGGATTGTAGTGTGGTTGTAGAGTGTAATGTCATGTGATCACGTTATTTGGTGATGGCAGTCTTGGTTGCTTTTGTAACCGTAGGAATATAGGTCATTAAGTGAGAACCTCACGTGACCATGACATGGGAAAAGGCAAGAGTCCCAGGCAAACAGGTTGGTTAATGAGAGTTATGGGCAGCCAGGCACTGCTGGTGGGCACTCGGGAGTGCAGACAAATAGGTGCTGCAAATGGGCAAAAAAGCAGCAGAAGCAGGAACAACTTGCAACCTGCCAGCTTCCCCATTGACTTTGCTGGTGCGAAACTGGCAAGAAAGGTTGAAAATGGTGACTATGTGACCACAGGATGCTGCAACCATCATAATTGTGAGCTGGTAGCCAGGTACCCAAATTGCAATCACTGCAACAGCCTCAACTCTAAGGACCATTGTTGTTCAGAGCCATCCTAACTTTGGTCATTGAACGAGTAGTCATGACTCAAAGACTACCTGTATATCCTTATAATGTTACAGAGAAAAAATGCAGACAGTATTCTGCAGAAAACAAGGTTTGTTAATGAGAGGACAGAGCATAGTCCAGCTTCAGACCACTTCAGATCAGATATGCTTTTTGAGAAAAAATTATGCAAATGTTACATTCATTGATATACCTGAGCAAGTATTCATTTGATGGGTATGAAGAAATGGAGTGTGTATGTTTTCATCAGGGATTAAGCGCTTGGCTGTGGCAAGATTATGATAAGCAAAAAGATAGAAAAGCAATGAAATACATACAAAGATTGGATCATAAAATTAATTGAACTTGCAGAAATGGCAAAGTTGACCAGTTTGGTCAGAGAAAAAATAACAAAGATTTTTAAAAGTTGAAGGACAGGAAAGGGAAGTTGAGAAAGTGGATGAAATTTGTCCAAGCAGGTGGGATCTAGGAATGTTTTTTTTTTAAGGTGGGAGAGGACTCAGGTATCCTTAAAAGGTTGTGGTAATGTTCCCTCCTGCAGTGATGAATTTATCACTGCCTGAACCCAATTAGCGGTCACCATCCTCAAGACTTTCACAAGCCAGGAGTGAAAAGGATCTAATTGACAGGTAGTTTTACTGACAACTTTGAGGACTCTGTCTATCAGGGTCAAACTGTTCCCAGATAAATCGGTAAGGCTATTTCCCAGGAATTTTTAAGCATCTGCTCTATACTTGGATTACAACTGGGAATGGACCTGAGTGACTTTGTCCATCAGGTATTCTACAAATTCCTAAGAAAATGTCATTCCATAAAATGGATTTGTGCTTAGGACAGTGTTGTTCACTTAGCAACCACATGGTTCACTTAATGACCATGGTGTCTTGCTTAACAGCCATTGTAAAATTGAGTCCGATCATGGATTTACAACCACAAGAATTTTAACAACCAGAATTCCAATCCCAATCCCAATCTGCTGAAATCCAAAAACTAAACAATAATATTACACAGGCATGAAGTTTAATTGCTTCAACATAGAATGCATTTAAAAATTTTACCACATTATTACTTCCTTTCAGGATACTGTGGTTTCCCTGCAAGGTTTAGCCAGGTATGCAGCTTTGACATTCATTGAGATAGAAAATCTAAAGATGGTGGTAACATCCAGCAAAGGTTTCCAGCATGAATTCCATGTGAACAAGCAAAATCGGCTGGTGCTGCAGCAGGCCTCCCTTTCAGAGATCCCTGGCCAGTACAAGGTGGAGCTCTCAGGTCACGGCTGTGTTTATGTACAGGTGAGTCTAGAGGAGCAAATAATAAAAGCTTGTGTGATTTGGCTTTTGATCCCCTGGGAGCAGCATCTTAATACTCAGATATTTCAATATCTTAAACTTGAGGAGTAAATGAAAACCACATATGTGATCTTGCTCTACAACCATAAACTTCTCAAACTAATATCTATTGTAATGCATTAACTTGTGCTTATTATGCTAAATCTCAACATTGAGAGATATAGATTCAAGTTAATTTGATAGTGGAGACAATGACAAAAAGACATTATAATTAATTACCATATAAATGATTTTAGATTATATACAATTCTCATCCCATGAATGTATTTTACCTTTAGAGAATGCCACAGTGAAATCTTAATATCTTAAAAGACATAATAGAAATACAACTTAAAATAGGTAAGAAAATGACAAGACAGTGCCTATCTACTCTATACATGTTCAAATCACCAGGATTGGATGGATTGCATCCCAAACCTCTGAAAGAACTGGCACATGTGATCTCAGAACCACTGAACAAAATCTTTCAAAGCTCCTGGAGTACCAAGGAACTGCCAGGGAATTGGAAAAGAGCTGATGTAGTTACAATCTTCAAAAAAAGAGAAAAAAATTGATCTAGGGAACTATAGGTCAATCAGCCTGACATCGATACCTGGGAAAATCCTGGAAAATATAATCAACCATATGATCTACCATAGAAACGAGCAACGCTATTATTAGAAGCCAACACGAGTTTGTCAAAAATAGATCTTCCCAGGCAAACCTTATTGCATTATTTGACAAAGTGACAAAATTAGTGGATCAAGGAAATACTGTGGATATAGCTTACTTAGAGCTCAATAAGGCATTTGACAAAGTGGACACAGTCTACTTCTTTGTAAGATAAAAAAAATGTTGAATAGACAGCATTACTACCAGATGGATTTGTAACTGGTAGACCAATTTCACTCAATGTATAGTCCTTAATGGAACCACTTCTTCATGAAGGGAAGCATAAAGTGGGATACCCATTGTGCAGTTAGGTCCGTTACCCTTCAACATGTTTATAAGATGTTGTTTTAGATGAGATGGAAAGGGAACTCATCAGATTTGCAGATAACAACAAGCTGGGGTAAATAGCCAACTCTTTAGAAGATAGGCTCAAGATCTAGAAGGAGTTTGACAGACTTGAACATTGGGCCCTATCCAACAGAATGCAATTCAGTAATGAGAAAAATAAGTTCTTACATTTAGGCATACACAGGTATAGAATAAGTGATATGTGTCCCAACAGCAGTAATTGTGAGATGGACAAAGTAAAGTCCTACACATAGACAAGAAAAACCAAATGCACAGATATAGAATAGGTTGTACCTTGCTCAACAGTGGGATCTAGATATCCTAATAGGCCACCACTTAAGTATGAGCCAGCAGTGTGCTGCAGTTGCCAAAAAAACCTAATTCAATCCTAAATTGCATCAACAGAGTGAGAGTTACAAGAAGTGATAATACCGTGTTATATTGCACCGGTGAAACCACACTTGGAATATTGCATACAATGTTGGTCATGATACAAAAAATGTTGAGAACCTAGAAAGAGTGCAGAGAACAGCAATAAAGATGATATAAGAAGTCTGAAGACTAAATCATATGCTGAATGAGGAAACTAGGTATGTCTAATCAAACAAAGAGAATGACTAGAGATGATATGATAGCAGTCTTCCAGTACTTGAGGGCCTGTCACAGGGGAAAGGGAGTCAACCTATTCTCCAAAGCACTTGAGGACAGGACAAGAAGTAATGGGTGGAAGATTATCAAAGAGAAATCCAACCTAGAACTAAGGAGAAATTTCCTGTCAGTGAGAATTTACCTGCAGAAGTTGTGGGTGCTTCATCATTAGAGGTTTTCAAGAATAGATTGGACAGCTGGGACTTCCAGCTTTGCATGGTAGTGACTGGTCGTGGGCTTGCGGATTCTCAACACCCCCGTGGCTAATTTTGCCCTGCCAGGGGACCTTAAATGGGTCTAAGTCGCCCAGGAGAGAAAGAAGGGTGCTCCAGAGATTCTGGAATGATGGCGGCTGTTCATTTGACTTGGGGAAAGCCTTCTAACCCAACAGGAGAAAGGCTGGTCATATTGCATCAACCAGCCCAAGCTACTTGCAACCAAAGTCCAAAAGCACTAACCAGCACAACTGTGAACAGCGTGCTT
>JANHFS010309516.1:0-14648 GCA_032467975.1 Trimeresurus albolabris
ATGGACTCCAGAAGATGGTAGAGGACAGGAAGGCCTGGAGGAACGTTGTCCATGGGGTCGTGATGGGTCGGACATGATTTTGCAACTAACAACAACAACTGACTGGGTATTTACTCTGGTGATGGAAAATAAACTTCACATTTCTGTGATTGCGTGTAGAACTTGGTATGTTGAGCAGTAAGTTGTATTACATTCCAGCAGGGTTAATATATAGCCCGGAACCTGATTGCACTGAAATGGAAAAAAACCCAACAGGTTCTCTAGTCTAGTCCATCTGAAACCTTTGGAAGTTAATGTGTCTGCCACAAATTAATTCATGATGAAGCTGCACCAGCTTTGAGGGTTTCTCCAGGAAATATACAATGTACTTCTTGTGCGTTTGGCTGTGTAACCTACCTAATAGAATATGTATGAAAAGCAGAAGGCAGGATGTTTGTTTGTATTAGAAAGGTTGGGTGACTCGTTGAGATATTTAGCCTTTGTACCAAGCAATTATTCTTTTTTTCTTTTAAGATCCTCACATTAAAGTCTCTGGAAAAAAGGAGAACGTTAAAGAAGCGAAGGAAAAGATCATGTGTGTGTTGGATACCAAAGTAAGTTGAAAATTTAACTACTCATCTTTGGGCTAGAATTCTAGGTTTTAGGTTTGTTTGTTTGTTTGTTTTCAACTTGAGTGTTCACAAGAATAGAGAAACGATGACATTTGGTCTTTAGCTCACAAGGGCAAACTTTCTTACTAGAAGTGATAAACAATCTAATATGGATTTTTTTCCATAGCTGGTCCCCTGAGATTTCAAAAATAAATAATGATCTACCACCCTCCACAATTCTGTGGGTAATCGTGGTTTATGTAAAACTCCCAGGTCTAGCCAATTCTGCCACGGTGCCACATTTCAAAGCAGCATCCATCCAAAGAGACATTTAACGCAAGGACTTTCATGTATGGTTGGTGATTTGCATTCTTTGCTGCAGCTGTTCAGTCTTGTTTCTACCTAGGATTTGGACACCAGATGTAGACAAGCGTCCTGACCTGCCCAGAATAAGCAAAATACATAGCTAAAATGAAGAAGTTGCAGTATAAATTTCGTTATCCCAAATTTTGTATCTAAACCTTGAAAAAGTGTGGGAAGTTGCCTATATTTCCCACACTTTTTCAAGGTTTAGATACAAAATGTGGGACAAGGATATTTTCATGACTTGATCCTGTTTTCAGAAATAGTGGGGCATCCAGTTAAGCCCTCATCTAATTACTCATCAAGCTTCCCAAATTGGCACAAAGCCCATATACTTGTGAATAACTTTTCGGAAAGCTTTCACCTACTCACCTTCCCATCTCAGAGTCTTTGAAAGCCAGGCCAGGAGAAAAAAAATAATAACGACAGTTTTAACGTAACAGCACACCCAACATCTTGCTGAGTTTCTGCACGAGATAACTTTTGTAAACCAGCCTAAAAATAGTTGTTGTTGTTGATTTCAAATGTGCATTATCTTAATAGTTGGAAAGTGACAAAGTTTTTGGGCCAGCCCCCGATGAGTAAAAACTGGAGCACTCAATCATTTAAAACCACTTTAGTTAGTTAGGATAGAAAATGAGTTTCTCAACTCCTTTGCATAATTTCTGTGCTGGATCTGCATTGAAGTTTCATGGGGGAATGAAACTATGACTGATTCTGATGCTAGCCAACCATTTCTAGCCTGGATTTTTAAGGACAGGCTTTTTGTAAAAAAAACAAAAAACAAAACTTAGTTTTGAATTAAATATAGTCCTATCTATTTAAAAGCAGACACTATCTGTGGATTTTGTACCATAGAGATTTTTGCTTGCACATTTGAGATAGAGCAGGGGTCCCCAACCCCTGGATCCTGACCCTCTACCTGGCTGTTGCCTGCTTCAAACCGGGACACGTGAGCTGTGTTCACACCACTACCCCACACACCAAATGGAAAATCTAGAAATATGTTGAAATAAGAATATTATATTGTCATTAGATGGGTAAGATAGATGGTAGAATTTATATATAAGGTGTGTATTTTAAATATTAGAATGTATGAGCAATCGGGATAAAGGAATCGTGTAATTAAAAATTTGGAAAAATTAAATATTAAATGTAATCTGCATGTCTACAAATAATTAAGATTTGAATTTAAGATATTGTTATGAGTTGAGACAAAGATTAAGTAAAACTTAAAAGTATAAGTACTAATAATTAAATTTGTACATGGGTTTGTGGTATAAATATTGGTGGTTTACTTTTATTTTTATTTTTCTCTCTCTGGAAAGGAAGAAAGGAGGAAGTAGAAGGAAGAAAAGAAAAGAAAAAAATTATTAGCTCCAAATGTGAGATAGGAGAAATTGGGATCATTTAAAACCTGGAAATGATAAAGATTAAACGTTAAACTTAAGTATCAATGGCAAACTAAAGTTTTAAAAAAACTTACTAGGTTATTGTCTAAAAGGTGGAATGTTAAATTAATTAAGATATGTATAGACTGAAAATTATTGATGAATATTAGAAAGGTATCTTTTGTTTGAGTAATAGAATAAGAACTGTATTGGTTTGAACATGACAGTAGATATCTTGGGGGAAAGAGAGGGAATTAGTTTGTTGTAATAATTTGAGATTTGTACTGATGATATTCAAATGTAACAGAATTACTGTGCTCAGCCGCCACACTACTTTTCAAATATGTAAATATAACATTGTAAAACCAATAAAAAACTTGAAACCAAAAAAAAGAGAAAAGCCTAAACCCCGCAGCTGCACTGTTACATTGGACTGCAGCAAAGGAGACACCGAGGGGGAGTCCAAAACCAAAGCCCCAGGAACGTCAAGCGGAGAAGCCAAGACCGCAGCCATTGCGGTGGCAGCCCCCCCTCCACACCGCACGGTAGCTGCTGATCGGGATGGACAACACCACAGACGATGACGTAGACATCTATCCATCCGGAAGTTCCCGCCACTGGACGTGAAGTTTTGGGGGTAGCCGTGGTGCCTGGGGTTCTTCTTAACCCAAGTCCTCAATTACATGGAAAAATACGGCCGAGACATCCTGACCGACAAGGCTCGGATCTGCATCATACAAGTGGCCCTCGACGGCATGGCAGCTGACTGGGTGGTGGACCTACCTGACTCCAATGCCCCCAACCTCCAGAACTTCAACCAATTCATGTTCTCCCTTAGACGACAGTTGGAGGACCCATTGGCAGACCAGAAGGCCCGTGAGAATATTAAGATGGTGAAGCAAGGCAGGTGCCCAGGAGTTCCAAGCCATTGCTAGCAAGCTGAATTGGCCAGAAGACATCCTGCTTAGACATTTCAAGGATGGGCTGAATTGCGACCTCTACAATGCCTGCCTTCCCCAGGGAGACCCACACCGATTGCACGACTGGTACATCCTGGCAAGGAAGCCGAGATTGACCTGCTCAAGAGACATCACAGAGGGAAGCTGTGGAACCGATCACCCCCTGAGCCATCACGCAAGCCCACGAAGCCTCAGCCCATGGCTAAGAAGACCACCGGCTGCTTCAAGTGCAGGAAAGAGGGACATCACACTGCAGAATGCCGCTCAAGGAACCCCCAGCAGAAGGCCGACCGGACGCCCGCCGGGAAGTTGGGAAGGTCACCTGGCAAGCCACAAGAAACCATCATAAGGGGCACCGAGGCTGTTGAGTTCCCCCCTCTGCCCAACGGGGAAAAGGAACCCCGGCCTACACAGCGGGAGCATCCAAGTCGTCAGACGACAACTCTGAAGATGAACCCTCACCCAGACAGTGACTATCCTAGCCCACTCCATGCCCGAAGCTGTAAAAGTTAAAGCCCTACTAGACTCTGGCTGCACGCGTTGCCTTATTAGCCCAACCTTGTTGGGAACCCTGCGCATTCCAGTGAGGAGGCTGAAGAAACCGATATCCTTTGGTCAATTAGATGGGTCCATAGCAGGGGGAATGTCAGCCACTCTAGCCACACTACCGATCTACCTTACCCTGGGGGATCACGAGGAGACTATAATGTTCATGATGACCCCAGGCATGGAGTTCCCAATAATACTGGGGTTGGCATGGCTAATGAAATGGAACTCCCGAGTAGACTGGAAGACAGTGGAACTTAGGTTCCCAAAAGGGGATCGAACAGGATCGCCACCCCGGGGAGTTCCCAAGAGTTCCCCTCTAGAAAGAGCAGTGTGGGAGGAAAAACATTGCCCGAAATACCTGAGGAGTACAAGGACCTCGCTGAAGTCTTCAGCAAGGAGCAGGCGGATGAGCTCCCCCCCCCCCACAGACCCACAGACTGTGCGATAGAAATCAAGCCAGGAGCAAAGCTCCCGAAGACTAGACTGTATTCCATGAGCCCCGAGGAGCTACAAGAGATGAAAAAATTTGTACATAAGAATTTGGAGAGGGGCTTCATTGAGCCAGCTTCCCCAACGAAGGTAGCGGCCCCAGGCCTGTTCAAGGAAAAGAAAGATAATCCACGCGTATGTGCGTGGATTATCATGCCTTGAACGCCATAAGCAAAAGCAACCTGTACCCTCATGTACCCCTCATAAAAGACATGCCGTCCTAACTATCGAAGGGTAAAATCTTCACAAAACTGGACCTAAGGGAAGCGTACTATCGCATTAGAATTAAAGAGGGGGACAAGTGGAAGACCACATTCAACTGCCCTATGGGATGCTACCAATTTAAGGTCCTGCCATCTGGGCTGCAGCAAGCCCCCGTAGTCTTCATGCAGCTGATCAATGAGATACTGAGGGAGCACCTATACAAAGGAGTCCTTGTCTACCTGGACAACATCCTTATATTTACAGAGACTAAAGAGGAGCACATAAAATTAGTCAGAGCAGTTTTGAAAAAACTGAGAGCAGCCAACCTTGATGTCAACACTGCTAATATTGGATATTCTTGCTTTAACAAAATATGCAGAACTGTCTGGTATTTTTAGAGTTAGGTGATGCTGGGAGGGGAGGTGAAAGAATGTGTGTAGGGAGTAATTAAGATAAGGAATATGTGGGCTACAGAACACAAGTGAACCTTTGCCCTTTGGGCTGATTGGAGAACGTGAGTTATGACTGCAAAATAGAGGTGGGGAATAGGTTGGAATGTTATGTGCAGGGGAGGGGAATTCAGATCTTGGCATCCTCCATGCTGTGCCGACACTGTATTTACATGATTAAAGACTTTTTAGGATAAACAATGCCTGGAAGTTCTTTGAAGTCGGAACCATGACACTAGTCATTAGTCGGAACCATGACACTCTATGCAAAATTGTCAAAGTGCGAGTTTCACAGAGAATTGACTATCTGGGCTACCGTATATCAACCAAAGGCATAGAGATGGACCCCGAGAACGTCCGGGCGGTGCTGGAGTGGGCACCACCCTGCACGAGAAAGCAACTACAAAGCTTCCTGGGGTTTGTTAACTTCTACTGTCAGTTCATCCCTTCTTTCACCAGATAGCCCTGCCTATCATGAGCTTATTAAAGATGAAAGGGGGACGCTCAGTAAAACCCAGTCAGCTACTAACTTGGACGATGGAATGTCAAGCCATATTCGAAAGATTAAAAAGACTTTTTTCAGCTGAACCGGTCCTAAAACACCCCAACCCAGATAAGCCATTCGTAATCCAAGCCAATGCAAGTGACATAGCAGTAGGAGCAATATTGCTACAGGAAAATGACAAGGGGCAGCTGCAACTCTGTGCCTACATGTCCAGAAAACTCTCTGACATGGAGCAACTTTGGGCGGTGTGGGAAAAAGAGATGTATACTGTGAGGTGGACCCTCCTTGATTGGCGGCACTTCCTGGAAGGGAATAAAATTCCATTCCAGGTCTGGACAGACCATAAGAACTTGAAAGCCCTAAAAACGCCCAGAAAACTCACTCCCAAACAAGCCCGGTGGTCACAATACTTCTACCGGTTTATATTCAAAATCACTTGCCAGGGGGGAGGAATTTCCTGACAGATGCCCTATCCCATATGCCCCAGTACAATAGTTCCTGGCCAACCATCTCAAAACCGCTCACACTGGAAGTGCAGCTGGGCAGCACAAGTAACCACAAGAGCTCAGGCAAAACTAAAGCAGCTGATAGCCAGCCAAGCAGGGATAGAATTCAGGAAGGCTCTAGAAACCGATGAATGGTTCCAGAGCCACAAAAACGTATGCACTATCACTGACGGCTTGCCATGGGTGGGGGAGAAGCTGTACATCCCCCAAACCCAGAGGATTACATTTATGCAACTCTGCCATGACAAAAAACCAGCAGGTCACTTTGGGTTCCTGAAAACGCTGCATCTAATAAAAAGACAGTTCTGGTGGCCATCTATGAAAAAGGACATTGAGAGCTATGTGGCCAGCTGTCCAACCTGCGCAGCTGCTAAGAGACTGCAAGGGAAAGCCCCCGGACTGTTACAGCTGGTGGCAAGCCCCTCAGTCTCCTGGAGGGAAATCTCCATGGACTTCATAGTAGAACTACCAGAAAGTAATGGAAACACAGCAATCTGGGTGGTCATGGACCTATTCTCAAAACATGTATACTTCATCCATTGTCCAAAAACTCCAATGCTAAAGCCTTAGCAAAACTGTCCAGCACATATATAGACTGCATGGGGCACCCCAGTGCGTAATATCAGACAGGGGGGTGCAATTCACATCAGACTTTTGGAAAGAGTTCTTGTCTCTTCTGGGGACCACCCAGGGGCTGTCATCTAGTCATCATCCCCAGTCGAATGGGGGGACGGAATGTTCGAACTCAGTAGTTGAACAATATCTAAGATGCTTTATTAATTTCCAACAGACGAACTGGACCAACCTGCTCCCCTTTGCAGAAGTGGCATACAACAACGCGGTCCATTTCAGAATGGGCTACACCCCATTCCAAGTAGCTATGGGCCAAAGTTTCAACCCCATCCCGGAACTAAGCATCATCGAGCTGGCCATTCCCCCCTTGAAGGAGTGGATCACACAATTAAAAAACACCTAGCCAGTAGTCAGAAAAGCACTAGATGAAGCTAGACAGCACAACCAGATAAGAAAAGAGTCGAACCAAAACCATTTGTTGTAGGGGAAATGATTTACTTATCCACAAAATACATAAAATCCCTGCAACCATCCAAGAAGCTAGGGCCAAAATATGTGGGACTGTTCCCCATCAAAAGAATCAAAACCAAGTAATAGTAGAGTTAGAATTACCAAAAACACTCAGGCAGATTCACCATATCTTCCACTGCAGCCTGCTAAAACAAGAGCAGCAATCATCATTACAACCAGCCATCACCCCACTGCCTCCTCTCATTATGGTTGAGGGGGAGCAGCATTTTGAAATAAAAGAAATCCTTGACTCCCAAAAATACCACGGTGCAACTCAATACCTACTAGCATGGAAGCACCTTCCCTCTTCCCAAAATGAATGGGTGCACAAACGCCACATTAGAGCCCCCAAATTATTAAGAAAGTTTCATACGGACTACCCGAACAAAACAGACTAACCTCTCACTATTTGTTTTGTCTCTCAACAGATTGACCTCTCATATTTTTAAGGGGGGCAGGATGTCAGAACCCATATCTATCTGATTTCATACTTCCCTTGCTCTCTTTCTGTCTCCCAAATTCCATTCTCTTCTCTCCCTGGGTTCTTCCATACTCCTAGAGGGGAGGGGGGAAGGATCGCAGGTTTATTGCCTTAGCTTCTTCTATCATTACAATATAACACTTTGCTTTCCTGCATTCTTTCTCTATTGCTACAATGTAACACTTCGCTTTCCTGCATTATTTCTCTCTGTACTTTCTTCTCCCTAAACTGTCAGCTAGCAAAGGGGAAGGAAGACAGAAATGCAATCTCCAGCAACTGGCTTATTTCTCCGTTCTCAAGAGAAGGTGCGAAGAGTCGTCTAAACATCACTGCTATGACCAGAGCCGGCCCGAAGTTATCTCCCCTTTCCCACGATGGACTTAAGACCTGGGGATTGGCCGGTTTGAACCGTCCGGGGTGGGGCTTGCTTGGGGATACTTTAACATCCATCTGTATAGGAGCCCCTCAGATCCTGTCTAGTATGCCTGCTCTCAGCTTCTCCTAATAAAAGTTCCTTTTGGAACAGCTTGCTTGAAGTGGGTCCTAACAGCTTTCCCTGAAGAGTTAGTCCACGTTATATCTCACAATTGGTGGCAAGAATCCCATTCAGCCAAAAAAGTCAAATTGTGAGACGGAGCTCCAATTTGAAAAACAAACATACTGGTTTTCCAGATTTGAGCTTTTCCTGAAGAGTTGGCACAAGGCTTTTCTCACAATTGGTAGTAAAAATCCCATTCTACCAGAAAAGTGAAATTTTGAGCTCAAATATGAAAAGCAAACAAATATTTAGCTTTGCTCATGCTGGGGAAACAGAAAAACTACTTGTTTTCCAGATTTGTGCTTTCCCTGAGGAGTTAGCCCAATGCATATTGATGGTAAAAATCCCATTAAGCTAAAAAAAAGTCAGATATCAAGACAGAGCTCAATTTGAAAACCAAACTTATATTCAGGTTTCCCAGAGCTGGGGAAGTCAAAAACCCACTTGTTTTCCAGATCTGAGCTTTCCGTGAGGAGTTAGCCCAAGGCATCTCTTGCAATTGATGGTAAAAATCCCATTCTGCCAGAAAAGTAGGATTTCAATACATAGCTCAAAACTGAAAAACAAACATATATGCAGTTTCCCCAGGCTGGGGAAGCGAAAAACCCACTTGTTTTCTTCATCTGGGATTTCCCTGTGGATTGAGTCTACGTTATATCTCACAATTGGTGGTAAAAATTCCATTCTGTCAGAGTAGTCTTTCAAGACAGCACTCAAATTTGAAAAACAAACATGTATGCAGGGTTCTCCAGGCTGGGGAAGCCAAAAACCCACTTGTTTTCCAGAATTTTCTTGATCTGAACTTTCCCTGAAACGTTAGTCCACATAATATTTCACAATTGGTTATAAAATTCCCATTCAGCCAGAAAAATCAAATTTTGAGAAAGAGCTCCAATTTGAAAAATAAACATATATTCAGCTTCCCCCATGCTGGGGAAACTGAAAAGAACCACTGGTGTTCCAGATTGGAGCTTTCCCTGATGAGATAGCACAAGGTTTTTCTCACAATTGGTGGTAAAAATCCAATTCTACCAGAAAAGTGCAATTTTGAGATAGAGCTCAAATTTGGAAAACAAACATATATTTAGCTTCGCTCATGCTGGAGAAACAAAAAAAACTACTTGTTTTCCAGCTTTCCCTGTGGAGTTAGCCGAAGGCATCTCTCGCAATTGACGCTAAATATCCCATTCTGCCAGAAAAGTCAGAAGTCAAGACAAAATTCAGCATGAAAATTCCCATTCAGCATGAAAAGTCAAATTTTGAGACAGACCTCAAATTCGAAAAGCAAACATATATTCAGGTTCGCCAGGGCTGGGAAAGCTGGAAAACCACTTGTTTTCTGAAAATGACCTCTCCCTGAGGAGTTAGCTCAGGGTGTATCTCACATTTGTTGGCAAAAATTCAATTCAGCATGAAAAGTCAAAATTTGAAACTGACCTCAAATAAGAAAAGCAAACATATATTAAGGTTCCCTCTGGGTTGGGGAAGCCCAAAAACCATTTGTTTTCTGTATCCGACCTCTCCCTCAGGAATTAGCCCAGGACGTATCTCGCATTTGTTGGCAAAAATCCAATTCAGCATGAAAAGTCAGGAGCTTCTGAGAGAAAAACTTCTGAGAGAAAGAGTTTGCGCTAAGTGACTAACAGTCTTTTTGGAATTGGGCAGAATTAACAAATTCAAGAAATAAATAGAATCATGGAATAAATATCCTCCAGCACAGCAGGCATAAGCCTGGGGAAAAGAAGGGCATTTGCTGATAATTCAGTAGTAATTTTGGAAAACCTTTTGTAAGGAACAAAAATATTAATAGAAAAATTAATATGTTTGTGTTGGTCATTAGCTGGTTTTAAAATTAATAGCTGAAAGACAAAGATCACAAACTAAATATGAACATGGGACACCAAATAGAATTGATAGGGGAAAATGTTTTGAAGAAATGAGGGAACAGTAAGAAACTTGAGCATTATTAAAAAAATACAAATTGTATGTCAAAATAATTATGTTAAGGCATGGGATAAAATCAAGAAGGAGGTGTTAAATGTGGAAATTACAACTGTCATTGTTGGGGAGAATTTCTGTGATTAAAAATGAATGTATTACCTACTTTCATGATGTTTCTGTTTTAAACAATACTACTCTAAATAATAGGTGCACCCCTTAAGCAATCTAGGTTTATATGTCGAGGGGAAAACCAGGGATTGAATGTAAAACTCTTCAGGATGCAAAGAAAAGAGAATAGTCTGACTGGGAAATTCTCCTTTGCAGTCTGTTCAGTTTGGGAAAAAAGAATGAGGTTTGCTGAGAAATAAGAGAATTTTAAAATAAGAAGAGCAGGAGCTGAAGTTTGGGTTGCCTGGTTTTTATGTGGTACAACTTCAACAATCCCTGTGATCGAAGTGATGCATTGAGAATATGGAAGGGATATAAGCCCGGAGGGTGGCCAAGAAAGCCTTAGCAGAGGAAGGAGATATATGGGAAAGGAAAAGAGCAGGCAAAGGGAAACGGTCAAGTATGGAGAGTTGTTAGAAAAAAGGAACATGGGAGAATACAAGATGAAGTCAGGATATCAGCAGATGGATTTAGTTTCTCATAGTTTTTCTATGTAGAGTGGAGAGAAAGATTTAAAGTGGACAAAAGGACACTTGGAATTAAACACAATCTACTGTGAAACAGAATTTGAAACTGAACTCCATGTGCAAATGATGAACATGAAATGGCTAAAATATATCAGCTTTTTCTAAAAATTGAAATGGACAAAAAACAAGTTAATGAGTGTACGGCTAGTTCTCAACTTACAACAGTTCATTTAGTGACCGTTCAAAGTTACAACGGCACTGAAAAAAGTGAATTATGACAATTTTTCACACTTATAATCATTGCAGCATCCCGATGGTAACATGATCAAAATTCAGATGATTGGCAGATGATTCCTCTTTATGATGGTGGGATTGTCCCAGGGTTGTGCGCAAAACTCACTGTCTCACTTAGCAAAAGAAATTTTGGGCTCTATTGTGGTTGTAAGTCGAGGACCACCTGTATGACGAAGTGGGCCAAAGGTTTTGGTTATTCTGTGCCATCAAGTCTGTGTTGACTCTTAGCAACTGCATGATAAACATTCTCCAGAATGATCTCTATCCCCAACCGGATCCTTCAGATCCCCCAATGGTTCCCCCATGGCCACTTTGCCTGGATCCACCGCCTGATTGCCCTCTTGTTTTCATTACCTCCATCTTTCTCAGCATCAGTGCCTTCTCCTTAAAGCAAACATTGTTGCAGCCTATCTCTGATTGATGATAGTTTGAGCCTGGTCTATTTATGCCTGGAGTGAGAATTCTGGTTGATTTCTTGTGTGATCCATTTGTCTGTTTTCTTGGCTGTGCATGATAACAGCAGAGTTCAAAACCTGTCAACCCTCTTCCTATCCTGCTTCTTCAAAGTCCAATTTTCCCTTCCATACCATCTGGGACCAGAGATACAATAAACATTGGGAAATGGACATCAAGAGCAGCCCTCCATGGATGAGAGACTCAGGTGTCTTCATCAGAGTGAGTTCTTTGGAGTGGTGAGAAGGAATCAGCTGAAGATTCTTGTGACTGCTGACCTCTGATAGGCAAGGATGATGATTTGGGAGGAAGCGAGGGAAGAGGCAGCGAAACTGCACTTGAGCGAAGATCTGTGGAGGAGGCATGCTGGTAGAGATCCCCCCCCAAAAAAATACCTGGAGGGATCCATAAGCTAGAAAAGGCAGAGAGAGATTGAGGTGGGCAGGAGCAGCTACCTAGATCCATTTTGAGGATCTTTAGGTCCACTAGAAGGGATCCTCCCAGGGCTTCTTCCCAGCCCTCCCCCTGGTGCTCCCCCAACCTCGGCTGCACGGAGGACTCTGCCCCACTTCTCCTCCTGCTCCGTCTCAGCCGCCGAGGGGACCTCGGACTGTCTGGGGCGGCCCCAGCCTTCCCCCCCACCCGGAGCGGCTCTTCCTCGGGTCCACATCCCCTCGTCCCTGCCCTCTTCTTCAGCTTCCGGGAAATGCCGCAATCCTTGCAATTCCTTCCGTGACTATTTCGCAGCCATCGGAGAGCTTCAGTTTCTGCACAGATGCTGGAGCAGGAGCCCTGCCCGCGCACAGCAGGGCACTCTTCGAATGGGCAGAGGAAACCCAGATGAGGACGCCCAGTGGAGGAACAGGGAGTCCCAGCAGGGAGGGGGAGGAGCTGAGGTTGCTAAGGGGCAGGGCTACAAGTCAGAGCCTGAAATGAGACCAGAAGCCCCGCCCCCACCCTCCCACTAGTTGGATCTCCACCTCCCTCCTCGTGTCCCGTTTCACCCTGCAAGGATCTGCGCTGGATCTCTTGGGAGAGGCTTCATGGTCCCACTCCGGACAGTTCGGGCTGCTCTCCCTCTGGCCTCCAGGCCACCCCTCCTGCCAGGAGAGCTTTTCCCCGCCAGGAGAAAGGTAGCTGCAGATCCCACTGTTTGGCTTGCAACGTTTTCCTTGGGGAGATTCGGCTCAGACATGATAGCAGAGATCCAGTATCTGAGGAGCTGCCACAAGGCAGAGGGGGCCAGGTTCTTCACCAGAGCACCAGAGGGAGGGACAAGAAACAATGGTTGGAAACTGATCAGAGAGAGAAGCAACCTGGAATTAAGGAGAAACTTTTTGACAGTGAGGATCATCAACCAGTGGAACAGCTTTGCCTCCAGAATCGTGGGCGCTGCATCATTGGAGATTTTTAAGAAGAGGCTAGACAGTCACTTGTCTGAGATGTTATAGGTTCTCCTGTTTGAGCAGGGGGCTGGTCTAGAAGACCTCCAAGGTCCCTTCCAGCTCTATTCTATTCTACTAAATCAATACAAATAAAAAAAATAACATTTTCATACTGCAGTGTGGCTTAGCAGCCTTTCCAGGCCTGTTTTCCCCTCTCAGCTGCTGAGTTACAATACTTGTATTGCCCCTGAGAACAAGCACCAGACTCTCCTCTTTCCTTTCCCGGGAGCTCTGGGGATTGGGAGATGGGCAATGCAAATAGGGTGAGACTCTGCAGAAACTCTTCCCCCACTACGCTCATGGTCTTAAGACACCCCCCCACCCAATTTAAATTCTCAGGACAGAGGGTCATCATGTAACCCCAGCACCAAGCCTTAAATTAAATATGAACCATCCACTTAGGAGGGAAGATCAATAAAGTCTCCCACGATGCGGACCCCCATCACAGGACCAGAGGAGGTTTCGGAGCATGTTGTACTGGCTGGGAAGGCAGACTAAAGGGAGAGGAGCAGAGGGGAAAGGAGAGGAAGGGACGGGGCTGCAGGATAGGAGGGGGGAGGAGATCGGGAGCCCAGGCACAACAGAGCACTCTTCGCATACACAGAGGAACCACGGATACGGATGCCCAGTGGAGAAACAGGGAGCCCAGGCTGGGAAGACAGATTGGGGGGGAGTAAGGGAGGGAAGAGCGGAGGCTGTCAAGGGGTGGGGCCTACAAAGGGGTGGGGCCTGCAGTGTGGCCCCCGTGTCTCTTTCTGCCTGGCCCTGGATTCTACTCAGCAGCTTCCCGCCAGGCAGGAGCAGCCCAGAATGGGTGGGCGGCTGCCTCCCAAGAGGGAGAGACAAGTGCCCACTTCCCCCAGAGCACGAGAGGAAAGACATGGGGGAAGCAGGCAGCCTGCAGGAGGGCAGAGCCATGGCGATTGAAGAACTGGGGCACCGATGAGCAGCGCCAGATTTTCCTGGCAGCAGCAGCAGCCTGAGCAAACTTCGAGCTGCAAGCCTGGTGGAGCGCAAACCGTGATCACCGCCTACTCCAGAGTCACAAGGTGAACTGCAGAAGAGAGGGGGAAAAGCAGCAGGATGTCCGCTGCCATTCCACAATTTAAGTCACTTGAACAAAGAATGCAATAAGTTTTGCCTAGCCACAGGAGTGGGGAACGTTGGCTCTTTTAGGACTCGTGGACTTCAACTCCCAGAATTCCTGAACCAGCCATTCCTGACTGAGGAATTCTGGGTGTTGAAGTTCACAAGTCATGAAAGAACCAAGGTTGCCTACCCCTGGGGCTCTACCTAGCTGTGATCTCTTTTTGACAAAGACATGTTGGATTCTAGTAAAAGCTTTGCTGCTTTCTAAATATCCACAGATTCCTTGCTTCATTATCTTTCCCAGGATCTTCCCTTAATTGGCTGCTTGCATTTGTTGGCAACCAGCCAATTAAGCATGGAAAGTCAGAATTTGAAACTGACCTCAAATTCGAAATCTAAACATATATTCAGATTCCTTACTGGTTGGGGAACTCAAAAAAACATATCTTTTCCGGATGTGACCTTTCTTTCAGGAGTTAGGCCTCAGTGTATCTCGCATTTGTTGGCAAATAGCCAATTAAGCATGGAAACTGACCTCAAATGTAAACATATATTCAGATTCCTTACTGGTTGGGGAACTCAAAAAAACATATGTTTTCCGGATGCAACCTTTCCTTCAGGAGTTAGGCCTCAGTGTATCTCGCATTTGTTGGCAAATAGCCAATGAAGCATGGAAAGTCAAAA
>JANHFS010309544.1:0-14630 GCA_032467975.1 Trimeresurus albolabris
CATATTCAAACAAATGTTTAATTTTTAAATACTCCCTCTGGTAATTTCCATCATCTAATTTCTTAATTCTCACTTTACTTTTTTTCCCCAACATCTTTTCTGTTCAATATGCTTCGGTGACTCAGAGAGTCTTCCCATAATCTTATAAATGTAGGTACAAAAGGCCAATCAGGTAAGATGTTTTTATAGGAAGGTTTCGCCCTTTTGTGTTCATTAAAAATCTTTTCCTTTTTGTCTTTCTTGATTTTATTTATTATTTTTGTCTCTCAAGATCTCATAATTCTCCTGCAAAATCCATTTTACCAAATTTTTCTTGTCTTCAAACCTATTTTGTAATCTTAAAGTGTAGTTTGTCTTTTCCAAATCCAGAGATTCTTGTAAATTTTTTCCATCTGGGTTAAGTCATATTTCCTTGTATTGTTAAATTCCATCTTGAAATCTTTCTCCTCTGTCTCGTAGTCAGTTGTCTGTTTTTCTGCTCACTCTCTATTTTTATTTTCTGAGAATCTTTATGTTGTAAAGTTAAATTGGAGATGTGTTAATTTATGTTTTCAAGGTTATGTTTAATTTCCTCATGGTTTGAAATATTGTTGTTAGAATTAGTTACAACATAGCATAGATCTCCTTCTGTAAAGTATTGGTTTTTTCTTGGTATATTCCTTTTGCAGATCTCTGGTTTTCCATGATAGCCAAAAATCAAAGTTTTCCTTTCTCCACAGACAGCTTTAAAGTCACAGTTGAGTTAGTATTTATAATCCAGAAAGGTCAATTCTTTTCTTTTAGCGTTTATAATTCTCAGTTTGTAGAAAGCCCAAGATGTTTTCTTTTTTTGTCACAGCTATTGTTTGTTATTAAGACATTGAAGGTCACCAAAATCAAATTTATCTTTCCTGGGCCTTATCAGTCTTTGTAGTAAAGCAGCTGTTGTTGTATACTTTCATCCACCACTAGATGTCAGCACCAGTTCTTTCAGTAATAGACAATTATTTATTTCTATTTTCATGATATTAAAGGAAAATCTTAACAGATTCCACTGATTTCAAACTGAGCCAAATTAAGTCTTATAGTCTTTTCATTTCAATATATTTTTATTCCCCCTGAAAGGTTTAATTTGCCACTTCCATCTGCAGGAGGATAGGACAAAAGTTCCCCTCCTTCTCACTTTTGGAGGCTTTTTGCTTCTTGGGGTTTTTCTTTTTTCTTTTCCAGGAAATCAATTTCCAAATAAGAGAGAGAAAATCACAGTTCTTACCCAGTTCCAAACACGTTGTTTACAGTCAGCTTGAAGTAGTACTTTTAGACTTCGGTTGTTTGTAGTTTGGGCTAGACTCGGAAGTTAAACTAGCCTTTTCTCCTGCTGGTTTCTGGAGAGCTTTTTCCAAACCGATCGGATTGACCGCCATCTCTCCACAATTGGCGGCACTTCCCCCCTTTTGTGTGGCTTCTACAGGGCAACTTCAGGGCCATTTAGAGTCCCCTGGCAGGCAGAAATTAGCCATAGAGAGTGAACCCTCTCGATCCCTCAGCTGCTGCGCTATTGTGCAAAACTGGAAGTCTCAGTCTCAGAACATCTTTACATTCTTAAAAATGATTGAGGACTCCAAAGGACATTGGTTTATGTCAATTATACCTATCAATATTTACTATATTAGAAAATAAAACTGAAAAAATGTTTAAATATTTACTTATCTAACTTTGCAGACCCCCCTGAAAACTGATGCATTAAACCAATTTGGAAGAGGCAGATTTTCCCTCATCCTCTGCAGAGACCACCTGCTAAAAATACAAAAACATGATTTTTTTATATGGTCAAAGTTTTGGCTTATTTCTATAGCAAGCTACAAGGGTATCTTTCACAGAATGTAGGTTTCTTTTGTAGGCTCTCATAAGCAAAGCCTCTTCATCAGACCTTGGAAAAAGTTAATAAGCAAATGCAGGCTTCTCATGAAATGTGTTACCAGAGGCAGTTTTGCCTTGACCAAATAAGACTTCTTCTACTGCTATGTGGTTCTGTGATATATCAATAACAAGGATAGCTTCATCCACATTTGTTTCATATGCTTTAGACAGAAATGTCCAGCCAATACATTTTTAGTCCAGACAGAATTGTCTAAAAAGGTATAAAGGTTCCTTTTCAGGAAAGGCGAATAGCCTTAGTTATTAAGAATGCAGGAAGAGGACAAGGTGAAAAGCAAGATTTAGTTTGATACATTAAACAGATTCTCTAACCGAGTTGCATTTCATCATAGTAACTCTAATTGCTGTTTTAAATGAAGGTAAATTAGCATGTTTGTTCAGTAATAGAAACAGTTTCAGTAAAGCTTTGCACATCTTGAGATAAAATACAGTGCTCTGCACCGTTATGAATAATGTTATAAATAAAGTTGTATTGCTACATATTTTCAAATATAAAGACAAACTTTCCACACACAAACTTACCACTTGAATTTTTCTTTTCTCCTCCCCAGTCAACAGGTAGCTGGGAAACAGTTTCATTCAGAGCTACTAGGATAGCAAAAATAAAACAAGCTCCCAAGACACCTCTAAAGTGCATGTCTTTTGTACACATGTCATTTATGCTTAGCCCAATTCTGAATGACTGCTATATGTGAAATTATTGACTGCATTGTAGTTTTTTTTCAAAGATTAACTTATATAAGATTTTAAAATCTTTATTCCATTAAAGTTGAACTAAAACAAATTTGTGCATGTGTAATAAAAATCATTTTAATTGCCAGAGTCAAAAGTGAAGTGTGCTAGACAACAATAATCAAAACAGAATGAATTTCAAGTCAATCTCAGGATGTATATTAGTATATTTTTTATTTAAGAGAACAAAAAACCAAGAAAGACCTCATCTTGACACAAGGACCAGTACACCTGTTCTTTGGGACAATCATAGTTTCTTTTTTTCCCACTTCAAAGTGCTTGACAATTCTATATTAGGTCTAAGCTGATTCAGAAGAAAGAAACAAGGCGTGACCTATTGATTGGTGAACAAAACATTAAAATACACATTTATTCACTTATTTACATACCAGATGGCTGCTAGGGAAGAAAGGATTCTTCTGAATATATTTATGGTTTTGAATACATGACAAACTTTGTGACCTATTTGGAGAACAGCCAAGTTTCATACAGGTATTATTTTTTCTGCAAAAATTTTTGATAGGTCATTTCAAGGGTTTATTGTGTTTGCTTATGCTAGTTTGATGACATTTAATTGGACAAATAATTTCTATTATATCCCAGGAAACCCCCTTTCAGTTTAATCAAGGGAGGAACTACTTGCATAGAGAGAACAATTAATTTTTACACATCATCATAATAGTTCAATTCACAATAAAGTAAATATTATTTGGGCAAATTATATTATCATAGTAATGATCTTGCTAACCAAACCATCCCTTTCTATTTTGAAGAAATTTAAATAGACTTGAAAACGAATCCTATGTGGTTACAGGAAGTGACATATGTTTTGTGATGCATTACATTTACATTTTGTTGTTGTTGTGATGCACTGAGTCAAATTCCTGTAGACTACAGGAAGATGTCCATGAAGCTTTCTTGACAACATTATTGGAACTGGCTTGCCAATAAACTCTTTCTAGGACTAAGAGAGAGTGACTGTCCCAAAGTTATCCAGCTGGATTTCATATCTAAGACAGGTTTAGAATATAACATCTGCCATCTAGCACTTTTTAACCACTGCATCAAATCAACTCTCAATTCTCTAATATTTAATATTAATGAACATCAAATGCACTTCTCATTCATTCCAAATGGCCTCCCATAATTTCTAAATAGCCCAGTCATTTCCCAAGTATTCTCTCATATCATTGTCTTCATATTATTTAATTCATCTAACATAATAACTTATCCATATTACATTCATTCAGAATGGTGATCTTTTTTTTTTCTTTTGCAAAACTCATTTCTGATTAGTTCATTATCATTTGGCAGACTGTGGCATTCAACTATTTTAATAGTATGAATTCTTATTTTCATAACTATCCCAACAGTCTAATGGATATGAATTCATACTTCCTGTAATACATTTAGGCTTTCCATCCACAATTAAACCTTAAAACTTTTCTTCTGTATTGAACAGTTACATTACAAAAGTTCAGTTTACTTCATTCAGAACTGTTTCATCCTTTCTTTTTCCTTTGGTTTAAAAACATACAACATATATTTATATATTTTAAAACCTATAAATATGTTAGATAGATGGATATTTAACCTATAGATAGTTTCAACATAGAGTAAGTCAAATCCTTTAAATATCTGGGCATGGTTTTCCATAGCTCTACTAAACACAGCACACATTTAAACTATATCATACAAATTGCCCCCAAAACAGTGGTAGCAATTCAATCTTTTTATTTTTTTTCCACAGTGTATTCCAGCAGCACTGAAGTTATATTCAGCTAAGGGTCACACATAATTACTCTTTGGGGTTCAGCTGGAACCTTACTCCTCTTTTACTCCTCCAGAAAGGATGCATTCCAAATTCCTGAGAGCCATTTTTCAGGTAGCACATTGTATCGCAAATGCAGTACTAAGGAGGGAGGCAGGACTAGACAAAATTGAAACAGATGCGTGGATTATATTTTTGCACACTGGTTAAAACTACTCTTTTACCCTACAGGTTTGAATACTCTTCTTATAGACGACAGTTTCAAATCAGTATAGTTCAAGACCATCTCACAAAAACTGCAGTATCTTGGGGTTTTTTTTCCCTAGGGAAATGCTTCTAGTGATGGGGTATAAGTGTGCACTTAGCGCACTTAAGCAACATATTCAAGATCTGGAAACCCAACAAGATCAAGCTGCTCTTCTCAATAATGTTTACTTGAATAAATTCCCTTTCTTTAAAGCAGGAAGATATTTATATCAAATAACAGACCCCATAATATGAAAGGCATTGACCTTAGTTACTGCAATGCACTTCCCAGAACAGTTTTATAGATATATTATTCTATCTGTCTTTTATTTTTTACTATTATTATTGCTTTAATATTTTTACTTTCTTGTTCGTGACCATAATAAAGATGAATTGATATTTTAAAATCTGATTTTACTCAAGCTCTGTATGATATTGCAAACGTTTGTGGGCCATGGTAATCAGCTGACAGATCCATGAATATTGACCTCCATGACCCATCATAGCTTTTAGCAATCAAGGCCTTCATATAACATATTTTATTATGACAGCAAAACAAGTAAACTAACTTATCAATCCCTCAGGATATATCATGAAGGGCATATCACATATTCTTATATGACTCCTTTACCTGCTTTCAGTTCCCAGCAAATCAATCTAACGTTATGATTGGTATATTCACTACATTTAAGAAAAAAAAATCCTAATATATTTTTTCTGTAATTATTTATACTATATTTGGGTGGAGAGGGAGAGAAAACATACTAAATATGACTCTATGAGATCCATTCTCCATACTAAAAAAGCCAAATAAGGAAGCCCTGGTCACAGTTGTGATTATGTTATTGTTACTTTGGGAACTGGCTGCCGTACTATATTCTTGGAGGTGTCATCTACCAACTTTTCTGATCTTTTAGCTTCCATAGTTGCACATCCCTTTTGATTGCTACTTTCAAATGTTTTTATGCTAGGCTATTTATTTATCTGGAAGTATTCTCTGTTTATTCTTGGTACAGTCTATGAGAAAAATCTACCAGATTCAATTAATAGATAAAAAGAAGCAAGCAAGAACTAGAAACAATACAATGGAAATTAAACATATTATATTGTTGATAAGATCTACCACAGATCTGCTCTTTGTAAAACATAAAACTGGTGAAATTTTACATCCTGACATTTAAGAAAAACAAATTGTAGCAATTGTACATGATTCAAGTGAAGTGAAATATAGTTTTCTAAACAGTGCCATTTTACAGTTACATTTTGTCTTCTTCATCTGAGTTTTTAAGAGGCAAGAGACACTACAGTGAGAATACTATAAAATTATACACTTTATTTGGAAGAAATAAGCACAAAGTCAATCAAATAGTGCATTAGACCATCTGCTTTAATTAGACTGTTACATTTTCTACTTTATTGCTTCATAAAGCTAGAGGTCGATATGTCGTCAATCTAATTGCTGGATTTTTTTAAAATAACATTTTACTGAGAATTGCGCTGACAGAAATTCAGTTTAAAAAAGCTTGGGAAAGCAGTGATGATTTGACTTTCAATCAGTAGTGAGAATTAAAGTTGTAAATTTTCAATATTTTCTTTTCTATTTTCAAGAGGATTTTTTTAAACAAAACAACACTTATTTTTAAGTAGAATAAGATAACTCAAAGTCTAACTAATCAGGATGTAGGATATGACCAAACTGAGTCCAAGGGCAGGGTCAAACACATCATCAGTCTGGAATCCCTACACCACGACATACCTACATCCAGCCTCCTCCTTGTAATCTGTTGCCTTGATCATTAGTAGATCAGATTCTTGCATAGGTAGCATAAAATAAACTGGTAATACTTTTGAACTCTGTCCTGGCTCCTAATTTCTTGTGTCTGACATAGGATATGCTACATTGAATGGTTAATGCTCTTGGTTCCTATAAATATAAAATTATTAATGAATAAATTTATGCATTCCCTGCATCAAAATTGCATTAAGAAAACAAACTATTTTTCCAAACACCAGATAAATGTAACTAGAGTAAAATTCCATATACATTTAACTGGGAGTAAATCCCTTATTTCTGAGTAGATATACATAAAATTGCAGTTTTAGCACCCAATTCAATTATTTAGTTCTTTCATTTTAAACCAGTGCAACATAGATCCCTCTATGAGGAAGATAGGTAGTTAAGAAGTTTGAAATAAACAAACAAACAAACATTTGAGCAATGTATATAGCACACATAGTTAATCTGCTTCCCCTAGAAATAGAAAATCCTCAGGAAACAGAAATAAAATATCAGGTAAATGATTAAAATCATGTGAAAGTCTAGCTTTACACATTTAACACATTTTCTAAATATTGATTGAGAAGGAGGAGTCATTTGTACTGAAATTGTAGACCCAGTCTGAGAGACAAAGATGAAATGTTTTTCAATATAATTTCAAAAGAGGCCTGTAACAGAGCTCTCCTACTGATTATGGAGACTAGAGGGATTCATGACAACAGAGATTATTCTTCATGCCAATAGTTTTTAGGGCTTTAAAGATTTAATTGGGTTTGGAAATCATCTGGCAATGAATGGAGGGCTTTCCATTTTAGCGCAGTATGATTTGACTACTTGCACATGCATATGCACAAAAGACTCTTCCTTGAGGTGAAATGGCTGACTAAACATTGTATCAACTTTAACATTTCAGATTCAATCTTGCCAGTCTGAGAAGCAAAATAATGTTTCCCTGACTTAAAGAAGATTCAAAGTAGACATTTTGAAAATGCCTTGCAGTAAAATCCTTGAATCTGACTGAGCTTTGGTAGAAGCAATGGTCTCTAAATGTTCTGCAACTCTTGTAGTTTTGTTTCAGTCTCCAAAACAAGCCAGCTGCAGATGTTTTAATACTTGCTTATTATAGCCTAAGCTTAAAGTATTTTAAGAAACATATTTTGAAGTGGGTTGAATAAAGTTGTATTGCTGCTGAATCCCGAAGCACAAAATTTAAGTCAGATAAAGGCTTATTCAGACGTTCTTAGTATTAATCACACTCTTACAGAGCAAAGTTGATAACTGCCCCTGTTGTTGCGTACTATGAAATCAAGCCTTCATTGTGGCATTGTCAAGCTCTTGACAGTTTAGTACCCCCCAAAATAGGATTCTCTCAAAAGCTTCTCTAAGTAGATTTATATCTTGACATTTAAGGGAAAACAAATTCTTACAATAGTATATTACACCAGGAAAAGTATTAAGTTACAGAAATCTTGACAACTGAATACTTCTCATTTTGAATAAATAAATTTAATGATTCAATTTGTATCAGAGTTCGCCAGAGTTTTTTTCATTCTGACAACTATTTGATTTGCCTTCCAGATAATGAAAGAATGTACAGATGTTCTCACTTTGTAATATTTTTCTGAATATCTTTTCTTTTCCAGACACTGAGAAAACCTTAAGAAACATACCGTAAATCTGGTATAAACATATTTTGTTAGGCATTGCTTTGGGTTGAGGGTACATGGGGACAAAACAGGATATCAGCAGAAAAAATGCTTTTCAAGATATTAGTAAAAACAACTTGGTTTAAATTGGAGAGAATAGTACTATTATTTAGAACAGTCTAATTTTATCAGTTAGTTTTCTTAAGATTAAGTGAAATAAACTTCATTTAAACTGAAACTCATGGCTTCTTTTGACCCCTCCTCCCACAAAATATTGATACAATCCAATTCTGGATATTCATACATGGACTTTGGCTATCCTCTAACTCAGACATGTCAGACTCGTGACATCACATGACGTCACACGATGTATCAGAACTTTTTCCCCATTGCCGGCAATGGAGTGGGCGCAGTTTCATGGGCCAGCAGTTTGACACTCCTGCTCTATCTCATTATTTATATAATTATTAAATTCTACCATGATTTTTGTTACAGTAAATGCTCTATCTTAATACACGTGCACATTCTGTTAAAAATATAAACCCTTCTGGCTCACAAAAATGTCTGATTAAAAATGGAAATTTGCTTTAATTTTTTTCACACTTTCAGTAAAAAATAAATTTATAGTGCTTTAGCCTTATTTTTATTTCCTATTCCTTCTGTTCCTCCTCCTATTTTTTATTATGTCACCATCATCATCATCACCATTATGTTTGATTTGATGTTGATTTTGTTTCTCAATTGTTTAAACTGGCCAATAGGAAGAGAACATTTAAAAGGCAGAGGTTCTTGAAAATATTTTCCCCTTAATTTAATAAATGAAAAATCAGAGTAGAGAAGGCTGGAGGTGTATCTCTGAGGAAAAATGACAGGCATAAAAATATGCTATTTTGCACAACATATTCCATAACAGAAAACACAAAGGACTTGGCTTTTGGAACTGTTCTCAGATAATGAAGAAAGATTACAGGCGTTGTAACAGAGATATGATCTTAAAGTAGACCTATATAGAATTTAAATGTTACTATGGTATTATTATGACCCTAGCATATATTTTTAAATAATTATTACATAAATTATTTTTTAATAAAACTAATCCTGTAATGCTATTAAATACTTCAGATTTCACAGCCCCAAAGCTTTTCTGATGTCACAAATATTTTTTTCTCTCCTTAGAAATGCCTCTTTTCTCTTCATGCGGGTATGTCTATGAGTGTGTATGTGTGTATGTATGCTTGGAAAACAAGAAGCTTGCTTCCAACTGACAAACAACTCAGTTATATTAGAGACATGGAGCTAGAAAAACTGTTCATACATCAAAACAAAAACAAGTATGATTTTTTTCAAGATAGCACTGTAGATGACTCTGATGTAGGTAGTTCCACTTCATTTGAAAAAGAAGTTCATGACAGCCTTAGTTATACCATTCTGAGATGCTTTATCAAATGTTAAGATCCATCTCAACCTTTAAACACTCAGATTATGGAAATCTAGTGGATGAGGAGTCTACAGGAGTTTTTTTCTATTGCATTTATGGGCATTGCTATTGTAGTGGACAGTTCAGTGGCCCAATATATCTACTCAGAAAGTTAATTGTCCCATAAACCTGACCATCAGTTTGCATCAGTGGCTTTTTTTTTCTTCCCCAAAACCAAAATGCCAGTAGTTAATTCTGGCCTAAAATATTAACAGAAAACCACAGCAACCTAATCAGTTCATCAGTTTTGGCAATGATTAAAAACCTACTATATATTACAAAACATATCTGACTCTCAAGGAGACCCTCAAACACAGAGATTTCCCCAGTGAAATCCTTCTTTTCTGACACTGATGGTAATGCTAATAAATATAATGTATCAGAGAAGAGAAAGATCCAGCTTAAATGTTTTACTTTTAATTAAATGAATTCATCAGACATTAAAGGAAAGCAGAACAGAGAACCAAATATGACTTTTATGACATTTGTTCTAGTTTAAGACTACCAAGTTCATCCCTCTATAGCACGGGTGTCAAACTTGCCATGTCACGTGATGTGTTGCGACATATCACAACTTTTTTTTGCATTGCCAGAGCTGGGCTGGGCGCGGCCTCTGTATAATGCAACCAGCCTGTGGGCTGGCAGTTTGACACCCCTGCTTTATAGGGTGACCAGTCCCACAGATGACTCATGCTTGGAAACAAAGTTTGAATCAAGAAAATAGGAAGGTGAAAATATTTAAATATGAACAGCGTGTAGTGCCAGATCATCTAGTTCAATTCTGTAATTCCACATATTTTATACTTTTTAAGTTTTAGGTCTTCAAATTGGTGCTTGTCCCCAGTCACCCAGTTCTGTCATTTTAGTACTGTTTCTGTGGATGAAAATATGAGATATCTTGAATGTTTGCATTAATCATTTGCAGAACAGCCCTTTCTGGTTTTGTCTATTTCAATCCTCAGTGAATTATCAAGGTGTTCTATACTTAAGTATCCCCATATCACTTTTTGTGAATTGGCATCCATATAAATATAATAAAGAAATATATCCACTTGATAATTAATGCAAGGCATTATACTGAGAATTCCTGAACAAGCTAGACTTTTATTAAAGATCCCAATTCCTATCTCATTAAGCTGCATTTAAATAAAAATCATGTTTCCAATTAAAAAAACTACAATATATAATTTATATGATACATTTGATAATATATGAAATTCTTTTTGTATCTTATCACCATCAGATTCAACCTTTTATGTTTCAAACTTTTGAACTCACAGAGCCTGGACCAAAGATAGGAATACATGAAAAACAACTTCACAAGTGTAAAAACTGCTTTTTTTACATTCCAGCTTGGGATCTCTGATCCAATCTCCAAATAAAATACTCAGAATTATCAGATTTGCAGAGAACTGGGTTGCTTTTGCTACTTTCTATTTTTGTATTCTAACAAAACTAATGCATGCCAACACATTTGGCACAGAAAAAGAGCTGAGAATAAAAACCTCTTAAGCTGATCAGGGTAAGACTTGATTTTCAGAAGCAAATTACAGATGTTAACAATAAGCAAATAAACAAAATAGCCTGGTGCTAGAAGTAATATTTGTTGCACCCTTATCTTGCCACTGCATTTCACATATATCTAGTTCGAAAACAAGGTCTTCAGCATTTTGACCTAACTGTTGACTACATTCTAGACCCAAGTCTCTAGATTTTTAGCATTTCCTCTGCTGCCTTGAACTCTACCCTGGTTTTTGATATGTGCTATAAATGACTGTGTTCCCTTGTTCCTTCGGACAAGATATTCATAGTTTTCCGGATTTTTTCTAGACTGAATTGTTGGTTGTTAGCAGTCAGGGATTCAAGGACAAAACTCTTGTTAGTTGTTATGATGGTTATCATAAAAGTTGTTAAATAAAGATAACTGTATATGTTAGAAGTGAAATACATATAGCAAATACAAGACTCAACCTCTATGTTTTTTTCTCCTGTCTATGAATCCTAATAGACTAATAATTTCTCATCAGAGCAATGGCTGACAATTATATCAGTTTAGATTAAATTTATATCCTACTTTTCAATAAAGGAAGTATTTATGGAAACCAAGATGAAGAATATAAAAGTACAAAAAATAAAATCAAACAATTTGTGATAAAATTATTATAATTTTATAAAATAAGAAACAATATTTATAATGTTATAACAATCTAGCAATAAGGATGTTCTTTGGATGCATCCCAAAAATAATACATTTCATAGCTTGGCAATGATATGGGGGAAGCTCACTTCTATTTGCCAGATGAATGGGCCTCAGATCATAAGCATCCATTTCTAACCATTATGTCAAAAAGAAAAAGAAAATGAACACTGAAATATCACAATAAAACTCTGAGCCTTTGTATATGCATGGAGATGTTGCACACAAGTATGTAAAGGATGGAATTTGGGACGATATTGTGCAATGGTTTAATCCCTTGCCTCTCCAACCCATAAAATCTAGATCTCTGAGAGAAGAACCTTTCTTGCAGACTTGAATATCTAGACAAGATCCTATCAAAATATGGGTTCTAAGCCATTTTGGGCTTTAACGATTAACATTAAAATCCTACATTCCTACAACGTACTAATAAAACTATTCATAAGCAATGCAGATCTTTTAAAATTGTTATTAGGTTTGCACCTAAATGTAACATATAGGTCACTTAACTCTTTCAGGGGTTTTTCATGAGTGATCCTATAAAGATTCAATTATCAATTTAGGTTATTATCACATTTGACACTGAAAATCTAGACAATCTCCCTTAGAGATTTTGTAGATGTTGATCAGCATAGGACACAATAGGTTAATGAGTATTGTTGTCTGAAATAATAGTCCTCTTCAACAGCAGATTCTATATAAAATTTGATAGGAAGAAATAGAATCAATACAAAATAGTACCGTACAATATCTGTTGTTTTCTAAACTTTTCACCTCTTTTTAAATAATCCTTCAACTCTATCCACCCATGACTTTTTTGATCTTCCTTTATCTGCAACCCATTAATTTTTCTTCCATATATTTGTTTTGCAGTTTGACCTTTATTTATTTATATATTCAGAGACTTGTGGAAAAAAACCCACCTTAACTGTGTATTTTTTATCCAGCATAAAACCATGCTATACTTCCCAAATTTTGCTTTCTGCCACATCTCAGTCAAAAATCTACCAATTTATCATATATTATTTTTACATGCACTCTTTCTACCTATCCTTTTTCTAAGAGAACGATAACATTTCAATCATCAGGCATGTGTATTTTCAATGGAATAAAAAAAACAAGGAAATGAACCATTCTGGATCAAATCCTAAATCAAAGGGAAGTTTTGGTTAATGAACTACAGTTGTCAAGAGAATTTGGAAGAGAGAAACCATGCAATTTTTTAATATAAGATAACTAGGAGAGGTAACGCTGAGAACTCAGTCAGTCTCACTGGACTTTAGGAAAACAGATTCTGAAGAACTCAGTCTAAAAGAGGCAATTTCCCAAAGTCCGAAAATCCAAAAATAAACAAGTTGAAATGAAATGTGAGATATGAACAATACAATATTGAAAGGCTTGGCTCAAGAATTTCCTTGAGAAAGAAAAATGAAAAAAGCTTTAAGAAACCTATTACAGATTAAAAGTGAGTTCCATGAGAAGCTGAAAGCAAAAAAGATATTTTATAGGAAATGGGAGCATGTAATAATTAAAAGATGGGTATAAACTTGTACACTGAGCTTACAGATTAGACTTAGGGAGACTATGTCTGAGAATGAAATGATATCTGGCAAGGAACACTAATGCAATAAAATGGTTTTGGGGAAAAATATGCCAGAAATATAAAAAGATTCGGATATTCCCCTATTGTTTGGGAAAGGTCATGAAGTAATAAGGAGAAATAGGGTTAAGGTAGAACTGCTGAAAACCTATGAATCTCTCTTCTCTGAAAAAATAACCTTTTTGGATATGACTCAAAGGCATGGAATCAGATATTTGATCCGAACAAAATATTGCAAAAGTCCACTTTGCTTTCTTACACAAATTCAATTATTCCAACCTACTTCCTAAATTGCTGAATGAGCTGGCCGAAGTGATCTTAGAAACTCTGATTGTAATCAGAAGCAATGTTTGTTGCAGTCTTGTTTTGTTACTCTGCATTTCACATAGTAACTATCTCAGTTACAGGCTCTTTGGCAGTTTGATCTAACCTAAAGTACTAGTGAGGTCTTGAAAACTATCCTCAGCATTCCAAAAGAAGTAGAGCAATGAGCTTAAAGTCTGTACTGCACAAGACACTAAATCACAGGAGTATTAATACTTAGAAAAGAATGCTACAATTACTAGGACTTAAGACGATATGGATTTGTCAAGAAAAAGACTATATCTCTTTTTATTACAGTGAGTAGATTTATAGATCAGGGAAACATGAATGTAGTGTATCTTGATTTCAATGAAGAGTTTCACAAAATCTTTCATGGTATTGTTGTATATGCCATGTATAAATGTGGGGCTAGATGGTATGTAGGAAACAACCTTTATTAAATTTAAGGCCAAGTTAATTACATCTAATGATAAACAATTTCTTAGACAGCCACACAAAATGTTACCAATAAATGTTTCTTCATTGCCTTGAAGGAAGTATTGAGTGAGTTCACAAAGTCTTCAACCTTGTCCAGCAATTGCTCTGATAAATTCCAGCAGAGGAACACTTTCTGGAGATTTCCAAATGAGGACTGGATGGTCACTTGTTAAAGCTGGTTCAGTAGATTCTTGAAGTGAGCAGAAAGCTGAATTAAATTATCTTAAAAAGTTCATTCCAAACCATTCCAAACAGCTTCATGATTGATGGTCCTATGAAGCTGTGAATTGAAATTGCCCTAGATCAGTAATGGCGAACCTTTTAGAGACTGAGTGCCCAAACTGCAACCCAAAATCCACTTATGCATCATCGAGTGCTGGGTGGGTGGGGCCAATTTGGTGGGTGTGGCCAATTGGGTGGGCATAGTCAATTGGGTGGGCGTGGCTGCAGTGGTAACGGCAAATTG
>JANHFS010309568.1:0-14613 GCA_032467975.1 Trimeresurus albolabris
CTAAAGTGTGTGAAGCCTTTTAGAAGATTTACACATCATTGTCCTTTCCCTTTTCTTCCAAATAAAAATAAAATGAAAAGATACAAAACTGCATGTACGTGGGCACCTTCTTCTTTGAGCCTTATTGCAACCTTACAAAATAGATTAGGCTAAGGGTAATAATTAGCCATCTAATAAACTATTGAATTCCATTCTTTGGTCCAACATCTTAACTATTGCACCATCTTGAGCTGATTTTAACATGCACAACATTCTTGGAGAAATCAGAAATGTACAGAGAACCTTTTTATGAAGGCCAGACCTTTTGCTGCCTAAAACAAAGCAGCAAAGTTGATATTATATCTGCAATCGTAATATATCAATATTAATTGTACTTTTTCCCCATGTATTCCAAATAATATTTTGGCAATTAACACATTTAGTGCCCTTTTATAACAACCCTAATTATGGATTTTTACTTTGTTTAATCATAAAGTCTTATTTATGCAAAGTTTTTAAAAGAGCTCTAGTCATCATACATCTTAGTCAAAGAACCTATATTTAATTTCTTTAAATGACATTACTATTGATCTATAGTACACCATGGGGAAATCCTGGATCCACATCTCTGCAACATACCATAGACATGGGCAAGCCAGTGATACACAATAGGAAGCAGCTCTTAATGGCCCCTAGTATGTCCAGGAAATGTGCTAATCCTTTATTTTTGGAAATTAAGGAAAGTGTATAATGATGGAGCATGGCAAATCAGACATACTTGATTTATCCATATGATTTTGACCCTGAAGTCACAGTAAAAAACCTGATTGTGGCACTTTCTCCTGTGACAACACAATATACAATACTCTCTTCCCCCCATCTCTCCTTGTGTTTCTGTTCATTCATTCATTCATTCATTCCACTTTCACAGAAGACTGGAAATGCAGCAGTGCTGGTACTGATATTCTGTATTGTCATCCATTATTTCTTTCTTCAAAGGGAAAAGCAAACAATAACCATCTATTAAACCTAAATAAAAGCCACACCACACTCTAAAGCAGCTGAAGTAAACAATGACATGTTCTTCAACAAAGGAGCAAACCTAAGCAGCTGTACTATCTGCCCAAAATATGTCTCTATCTTGTTCAGATGAATCATGCGTGGGAGAGGGGTTCTGCCTCCCCAACAGGAGTGAATGAACTCTATCACATTCTAAGATAGAAGCATTATCTGTATGTTACAAAGCATCATGACACTTTAAAACTGCTTTTCTTTGTAAGACAATCTCTCACAACTACAAACAAAAGCAAAGCATCTGATAAAGGACTCAGATTGTTTATCATTTCCTTCCTGGCTTTTCTTCATTATTTTTCCCCCAAAGATAAGAATGAGATAGAACCATCTTACTTGAGGTTTTTATTTCTACAGTACTTGAATAATATTATAACTCCATTGGCCTTACACTTGCCACCATATGTATTATGAGTTATCTGTCATGCTGGATCTTTTTCCTGATAAGGAGACCAGTATAGAATTGCTGTCACCTTCTTTGGTGAAGCTTCCTCTTTCCAAGAGAAATATTCATCGCACATGTGCTAAATAACCTTGTTGATCAACTTTCATCCAGATCCAAAACTACACTTGAATATTTGGCTGTCCTCAGACATCTGGCCTTCTCCTTTGCTACCTGAGTACTTGAGAGACAGACGGCATAATGATTTAGTGTATTATTATATATACAAAAATGTAGAATCACAACTGCCAGCTCTTTAGCTAGTGTTGGCCTTGATATGCATCAAATTCTTCCCAAGAACCTAGAATGTTGTAATATATCGGTGTAGAGTGTGTGCTATACCAAACAGTCTGACCTTTTTGTAATTGATAGATAAGAATTTTGCCAATGCACAGATTTCCTTAGTGCCATTCAAAAAAATTTGGTATGGACCTGGTGTGCGGATAACCCCTGGGACCATCACAGCTGTTTATGCCATAATCTTTCAATTTCAATTTTCAGATCTTTATGATCTCCAGTTCTTTGTCTTCTATTTCCTGGTATTGCCACATCAATTGTCCACTTTTTTTTTCTTTTCAACCACAGTTAAATCTGATATGTTGTGAGCTGAAATTTTATCAGTTTTGGAAATGATTATTCGGAAATCCCACAAATATTTTAACTTGCTCATTTTTTACTATTTTTTCAACTCTGTTATTATTATGATTGGTCACATCTAGAATGCATTACATGCCAAATATCATAGTAGTTGAAGAAAAGCAAGTTTTATTTATAGATTTGGCAATTCCAAATGATATAGCTCAAACGCAACAAAAAGCTACATTTAACAGCTGAATTATGGAATAGATAGGCATAATTGGAACAAGGAGGGGACTTCGATCACCCACAAATGCTAAACACAGTTGCTCCACATTAGGACACTGCAAGACAACTGTCTCCAGTGAGTTTAGAGTCCTGTGAGATAAGGAACCAGCCATCTTGCTTAAACCAGGGTCAACACCTTCAAAGGTACTGTGAATTTGCATACTTCTTTTTCTAATCATGTTTTTCAGCTTTTGAGAACCTTGGGATCAACAGGGAGGGCACCAGGTGAGTTTTTTCAATCCTTTGTGAAAGAAATTTTAAATACAAATTTAAGGATTTAAAATAATTCTTTTACAATAAACAGCAAAAGGGAGATTAGAAATCACATTCTATGACATTATTTGAAGGGACTAGAGATCAAGATTGTTAAAAGTAAAAAGTAGGAATACAAAGTGGGTTTATTTGATCAAATTTAAAATAGGTATGTTCTTTCTTTTAGTAACCCTTAATGGACTTTTGTGATGAAGACTGAAGCAGTGATGCTTTAAGGATTTATTTAGAGATAAGAAATGGGATAGGGGAAGAATAGATCATTTGTTGTATTTTAAGAGAAGGTGATTTTAATAAAATTGTTTATCTTTATTATGAAGGGGAAAGTTGTTTCTTTATATATTTATTTTTTCTTTGTTGTATTCCTTTTTTGTTTCCTTTCTATTTTTCTTTTTGTTTTTTCTTTTCTACACTTTCAGTATTTTTATTCTTTTATATTTTTAGTTTATATTTGTTCTTATCTTTTCAATTGTAAATTTTAATCAAATTACTATAAAAATTATTATATGTTTTACACAGAAACAGAAATATCCTACTTTCACCTGAACTCCTGGGTAGACCTAGACTAAAACAAAAAGAAAGCCTGTAGGTTTTTCTTTTACTGTTATGGATTCTTATTGTATGTTTGAACAATCTGGGGAATGTTTTTATTACTTTTCTGTGTATATTTTTCCCGTTACAATAAGTTGAGCTTCCTTAGCAATACTATGAGAATAGTTTGAACTTCTCTATACAGGAAACTATAGTGAAAGAAGTCCCATTCCTAAGAGTAACTCCACATTGCTAACTAAAGGAGATTATGTTCTTCTTCTGTTATAATTATTACTATTATTTGCACATTGCTCCTAATTTATTAATATTAATTAATATTACCTTGGAGATCATCGAGTCCAACCCCCTGCTCAGGCAGGAAATCCTACACCATTTTGGACAAATGGCTTTCCAGTCTCTTCTTAAAAACTTCCAGTGTTGGAGCATTCACCACTTCTGGAGGCAGGTTGTTCCACTGGTTAATTGTTCTAACTGTCAGGAAATTCCTCCTTAGTTCCAGGTTGTTTCTCTCCTTGATTAGTTTCCATCAGTTGCTTCTCGTCCTGCCTTCAGGCGCTTTGGAGAAGAGATATGGAATAGAATCAGAAGGCACGCCTGGCTGAGGGATTCTGGGAATTGAAGTCCACAAGTCATCAAAGGGCCAAGTTTGAAGACTCCCGATCTAAAGCTATTGTCCATGTCCTCCTGCCTTAATGAGAGCTTTTTCCTCTTTTTTTAGGGACTAGAGTTTGCTGCAAAAAAATAAAATAAAAATAAAATAAAATTGTCCATTGGGCCCTCCAGTCACTTCCACAAGTATTTCTCAATCTTGGCCACTTTAAGATACGTGGATTTGAACTCCCAGAATTCCCCAACCAGCCTCAGGATTTATTTATTTATTTATATTGGATAGCAGCAAACATTTTTAATTTCTTATCCCTTAGTTTTGATGGCGACAGCAAGCAAGAAACACACCCATTACCACAAACGCTTCCTTGGCTAATGCATTAGCCGGATTCACACAACGTATTGACCTCGTTGTGCAACTCCCTCTTATTCGGCGTGTGCACAATCACGTTGCCCTAAGCCAGATTTGCATAGGCAAAACAAGGCAAAGTTGTGCAACAATCCTAAGCAAGCTAACTTAAATTTGAACCATGTGATGCAAATCCGACTCACCTAGTTAAGCGTGCTGGGCGAAGCCGGATCCCCTCCACAATGAGGACTAGAAGCATGTCCTTTTGCACAAAGGAAGCCGGCGTCCCCTAGACTCACAATGGCAGAGGCGCACAACCACATGAAGCACCGTTTCAGTGTGAAGGCTCTTCAGTTTTGTCCTAAAAAAATAAATAAATCACAGCCTCTCATTTTTTCCACCAATCCATCTGTTTCTTTCCCTGTTGTCCCTACCACAAAAGGGAGAATGTGTAACAGCTAGTAGTGTAACAAACAAAGGAGGTGTTAATCTCTAAGCATTGCCAAGCCTTCGGTCCTGCCCTTCCAGCCACCATTTTAATTCCACCCCTGGGTTCATCCCAGCTCCCGACACCTGTCTCGTTCTCCATTCCTCCCTCGGTGGTCAACAAAAGCAGCTGAGAATCAAAACCAGATCCAAGAACCATGGGAGGTGAGGTGCAGGGTTTCAAGGCTGAGCTAATCCCAGCTGCCCGTTGCCCATCTCAGCCTGCCCTTGCTAGACCCTGTCCCCTCAGACAACCTGCTTAGCTTCACTCTTTCGCAACCTGCTGAGCTGCCCAAGGTCAGAAGTAAGAAATAGGGTGAGGCCTACTGCTTGACCACAACCCACAACAGATCTGGAGATGGGGGTAGAAGGCGAAACCAACAGGTTGATCGTAGCCAGCTCCAAGGTCAAGGATGGGGAAGAGGGAGAGGCCACCTGGCTGACCACAGCCAGCCTCCAGGTTGGAGGCGGGGAAGAGAGAGAGGTCAACTGGTTGACCCAGGTCAAAGGTGGAGAATGGGGAGAAGCCAAACTGGCCCCAAGGTCAAAGATGGGGAAGGGAGTAAGGCCAACTGGTTGACCACAGCCATCCTCAAGATCAAAGATAGGAAGAGGGTGAAGTCAACTGGTTGACAACAGTCAGCCTTAAGGTCAAGCATGGAGAAGAGAGTGAGGCCAACTGGTTGACCACAGTCAGCCTCAAGGTCAAAGATAGGAAGAGGGTGAAGTCAACTGGTTGGCCACAGTCAGCCTTAAGGTCAAAGATGGGGAAGAGAGTGAGGCCAACTGGTTGACCACAGCCATCCCCAAGGTCAAAGATGGGGAAGAGAGAGAGGCCATCTGGTTGTCCATAGCCGGCCCCAAGATCAATCAATCAGAACAGAGCTGAATGGGACTTTAGACATCTTCTATAGTCCAACCCCCTACTCAAGCAGGAGACCCTATACAAGTTGAGACAAGTGGCTGTCCAGTCACTTCTTAAAAACCTCCAGTGATGAATCACCCACAACTTCTGGTGGCAAGCTGTTCCACTGGTTAATGGTTCTCACTGTTAGGAAGTTTCTCCTTAATGCCAGGTTTCTTCTCTCCTTGATGAGTTTCCATCCATTGTTTCTTGTCCTGCCTTCAGGTTCTTTGGGAAATAAGTTGACCCCCTCTTCTTTGTGTGGCAGTCCCCCCCAATACTGGAATCCAGCTATCATGCCCCCCTAGTCCTTCTTTTCTCTAGACTAGCCATACCCAAATCCTGCAACCGTTCTTCATATGTCCCTTCCAACTTTACTACTACTACTACTACTACTACTACTACTACTACTACTATTACTATTACTATTACTATTATTATTATTATTATTATTATTATTATTATATCGCCAAAGGAAATAAGACACTGCAATTGTCATAAATATGAACCGATTGTCAAGCATCCAAATTTTGATCATGTGACCATGGGGATGCTGCAACAGTCATTAGTGTGAAAAAAGTCATAAGCCACTTTTTTCAGTGCCTTTGTAATTTTCAACAGTCACGAAACAAATGGTTGTAAGTTGAGGGCTACCTGTATTCTTCTTTCTTCAAAAAGCAGTTGGCTTCAGAGAAGGGACAATGATTTATTACAGGAGACTGAGGGCTCTTAACATTAGGCTCGGAACTACATATGGCTGAAAGTTGCACTTGCCCACCTTCATTTAAAGTCTGTGAGTGAACACACAGCTGTTGAAATGCCCCGGGAAGCATTCTCTAGATGTGGCATTAAGCTTGTCAAAGTTCTGTCTGTCTTGTAGAAGGTGAATATTTTGGGGAAGGAACGGGAGAGGCCCTTTTTTGATCTTTCGTTTTTTTGGCCAAGTATGAGGTGGCTTGATAAGTAGTATAACCTGGAGGTCAAGACTTCATAACTTTATTTAATTGTTTCCATTTCTTTCCTGAACTAGAATCTCCCTGGGAAATAACATAATAGAACTTTGACAGTCATTGAGATTCTACGGTAGATTGGAGAATAGAAGCTGGTGAATGAAGTTGGAGATGAGAGAAGTCCTCCTCCTCCTCCTCCTCCTCCTCGTCCTCCTCCTCCTCTTCCTCCTCCTCCTCCTCCTCCTCCTTTCTCTTCTCTCTTCTCCCTCTCATCTATCCTCCTCCTCCTCCTCCTCCTCCTCTTTGCAGAGAAATATAGTTATGAAAATTCACCTTATGTCTTATTATGGAACAAATGAGGTCTTTTGGGAATGGTTGCCCTTTCCAATTATTTGAGTCGTCAGAAGCTCTTCAGAGATGATTATCTTGGCATTTGCATGGCTGTTAAAATTAGAGAGCAGATGAAGAGTTGTATGTGGGTAAACATCTACCCATGTCACACTACTGATCTGAAGAACAGTCCAGCTCCCTCCTAAAATATCACTCCCCCAAAAGACAATTGGATTTCATTACTTCCTTTTCTCAAATGCATGGATTTTCTCTTCTCCATTCCCTGGGGTACCGGACACCAGGAGGAAAATATATCAACCAAATGTTTAATACGGATCTAATGAATTCTTGATTGTTTTCATTTCCAGCACAAGTCATTGCGCTGTTGGAAAATACCGTTAAGTGATGGATGCTGAATGCACACCAGTCAGAGCACCCTTGCTCCATTTTTTCTTTATTCGGTGAAGATGAAGTAATGTATTGTCAGTATCAGCCTTTGAGTACTTGTGGGTGTGTTGCCTAGAATCCAGGTGAGGTTGTGCTGGCTCTCTTGGAGTTTTGGAGCCCACTAACAAGGGTGTAGATAGAAGAACCCATGACAGGGAGATTATTCACAATTGTTTGATTTTATTTGTACCATTGGATGCTGGTGTTCTTACTATTGTAAAATCTGACTGGAGAAGAATGCTCATGGTAATATCCAGTGGACTTCTTTTACTTTTTATGTATCCAAGGTAGGATTGTTGAGGACTTAGATAGTTGTGTCTTTTGGTGAGCCTCTGAACTGCTGGTGTCGTCTACTTTGTGAAACACCTGGAGGGAAGGTGTCCACTATTGGTTCCTCCAGGGCAGGAAGGAGGATAAGAAAGATGTTTTTATAATGGGAAGGACTTGAGAGGTAGGTAACAATGCCAAATCCAGTCTAAACATCTGGTCATTGTGGGACCAACTATAATTTGATCAAAGATAGTACTGTACCAATAATAATAAACGCCATTCCAAAACATTTGGAGCACCACTTGACAAAATCCTCACCAGTCAATTGCAAAAGGCAGCTTCACTTGGGACAGCTGCGATGGTACCTTTAATTCCATCTTACAACATCTGTCTGTCCCAGGTTCCTGGGAAGGAGTTCATACCAAATCCAGTCTAAATATGTGGTTGACTGTAAGACCAGCCATAATTACAGGCAGTCCTTGACTTGTGACCACAATTGAGCCCAAAATTTCTGTTGCTAAGCAAGGCAGTTGTTAAGTGAGTTTTGCCCCATTTGGTGAACTTTCATGCCGGAGTTATTAAGTGAATCACTGCAGTTGTTAATTTAGTACCATGGATGTTAAATGAATCTGGCTTCCCCATTGATTTTGCCTGTCAGAAGGTCGCAAAAGAGGATCACGTGACCCCAAGACACTGCAACCGTCATAAATATAAATCAGTTGCTAAGCATCTGAATTTTAATCATGGAGAGGCTGCAATGGTCACTAAAGGAAGTGTTGTAAGTTGAGGACTTCCTGTATTTGATTTATTATAGACATTCCACTTCAAAAAAACTTGGGGCAGTTGTATAATAATAAGACCCGTGTAATCTATATTGTAACATTAAGAAAACCAAGATCATGGCATCCGGCCCTCTCAATTCCTGGCAAATAGATGGGGAAGAAATTAAGGTAGTGACAGATTTTATCTTCCTGGGCTCCAAGATCATCACAGATGGGGACTGCAGCCAAGAAATGAAAAGACGCTTGCTCTTGGGGAGGAAAGCTATGGCAAATTTAGACAACATACTAAAAAGCAGAGACATCACCCTGCCAACAAAAGTGCATATAGTCAAGGCCATGGTTTTCCCAGTTGCAATGTATGGATGTGAAAGTTGGACCATAAGAAAGGCTGAGCGGCAAATAATTGAGACTTTTGAACTATGGTGCTGGAGAAGACTCCTGCAAGTCCCTTGGACTACAAGGCAATCAAACCGGTCAGTCCTAGAGGAGATCAACCTGACTGCTCTTTAGAAGGCCAGATCCTGAAGTTGAAACTCAAGTACTTTGGCCACGTAATGAGAAGGAAAGCCTCACTGGAGAAGAGCCTAATGCTGGGAAAGATTGAGGGCAATAGAAGAAGGGGATGACAGAGATAGAGTCACTGAAGCAGTAGGTATGAACTTAAATGAACTCCAGAAGATGGTAGAGGACAGGAAGGCCTGGAGGAACATCCATGGGGCCGTGATGGGTCAGACATGAATTCGCAACTAACAACAACAATAATCTTGCCAATGGTTTGCCTTATTTCCTAAAATTAAAAACTAAAAAACATGAAGAAAAAATTCTATCTGTGGAACTTTTTAATTCACTGTCACTGTCACCATTATGGGTAATTGCTTTGTTGAGAGATAGTTGGAAAACTTGTCTTCGTCTTGAAAATTTTGGAGACATTCTCTACCTGGTTTCTCTGTGCACAAATCTGGTAAAAATTTCAACAGGCCTTAAAGCTATTTAATATTTTTAAAGTGATCTAGATGCAATATAAATGCAAATGATTGACTGTGGGATTACTTGACTATTCACTAAAGGCACATCATTTGAAGAACATATTCACAAAGCATTATGAGGTTGCTACTATTGTTTTATCCCAACCATATGGCATATTGAAAGAAAAATCAGCTGAACTTCGTACTGCAGGCAATCAGCTAATTACATGATTATATGCAAATTGCAGAACCTCATGTGATAAGGATTCTTTGACATCTTTTGTATTGGCGGATGGGATTATGAGTCACTAGGGCTCTCCAGGGCCTTCAAGAGAGAATGTTCTCTTTCATTTCCCCCTTACCCCTAACTAGTGATGCTAGTTTATCACTGATCTATGACTACTTTCCATAATGTTTCTGAAGGGATTAAATATATCCTTCCTAAGCATGGACTGAACTACTGAATTAGTCTTTAGGCCTTTTGTGTTAAGTGGGCATGGATTTACTTTGACAAAGCATTTCAAACCTTGGAGATGAACCGATTTGCTTCAATTATTATCTATAGCAGTATAGATGCATACTAATTGTCTGCAACATGGTGGCTTTAAATCACTTCTGAATGGTGCTATAGAAGGATCATTTCAACCTCATTCATCAGAGCTGGCTGAAATGCTCCCATGATGAATAGCTTTAGGATTGTATCCAGCCTTTTCTGAAGTCATCCACACTGGAGAATCTTCAGCAGATGCGTGGGAAAAAAGAGCATCTTTTTTCAATTCAGCATACAATCTCTTTAGCCAATGGGGTGAGAGAAAATGTATCTCAGCTTTTTCTCAAAGAATTGCCAAAATAGTTATTTTGGTCCTCTCCTGCCAGTGGTTTCTCACAATCATTAGACAGCTGGCGTGGTTGGGAGAGTCCAGCTACACGGAAGCTTGTCTGAGTTTTGACTTCTCTCAATTATTGATGTGATGCAATAGAGGCAGGCTGTGCAAAATAGTAAGTCATTTTTATATTTAATTTACAGTAGTAAGAAGCAATACAAATATGTAATTCAAATAATCATAGCAAAATTATCCCCAGTGTTCCCATCTAGAGGGCACCAGATATGAATACTGCTCTGAATATTATATATTTTCCTGTTACATAGGCCTTGAATACATTATTATCTGCAAATATATTGTTGGAAATGCAATATTTCAAATGATGTAAGCCATTTGAAACTGCTCTGGGACTTCAGAATTCAAACAGACAAGCACCTGCAACATAACACCCTGGACTTAACAATTGTCGATAAGAAAGACAAAAAAGTCTGGATAGTGGACGTGGCAGTGCCTGGAGACAGCAGAATAGACGAGAAAGAACTGGAGAAGATAACAAAATACAAAGACCTACAAATAGAAATAGAAAGACTGTGGCAAAAGCAAGCAAGGGTAGTACCAATAATAATAGGCGCCTTGGGTGCAATCCCAAAACAACTTGAGCACCACTTGAACACCATTGGCATTGACAAAATTCACCATCAGTCAATTGCAAAAGGCGGCCTTACTAGGAACTGCTTCCATCCTGCAATGATATCTGTAATACCATCAAACATCTACATCTGCCTATCCCAGGTCCTTGGTAAGGGCTCGATAGGTAGACAAAAATGCCAAATCCAGTCTGAACATCTGGCTGACTGTGCAGTGATCATCATCAATAATAATAATGATGATGATGATGGAAGGGACTTTGGAGGTCATCTAGTCCAACCCCCTGCTCAGGCAGGAAACCTATACCATTTTAGACAAATCCAGTCTCTTCTTAAAAACTTCCAGTGTTGGGGCATTACCACTTCTGGAGGCAGGTTGTTCCACTGATTAATGTTCTAATTGTCAGGAAATTAATTCTAGGTTGCTTATCTCCCTGATTAGTTTCCATCCTTTGCTTCTTGTCCTGCCTTCAGGTGCTTTGGAGAATAGCTTGACTCCTTCTTTGTGGCAGCCCCTGAGAAATGAATCAGGCTTTCATTAAGTAAATCCAATTTCCCCCATTAACAGTGTCAGAGGCCAGCTGGGAACATCACAAATGGTGATTACATGATTCCAGGATGCTGCAACCGTCATAAATACATGCCGGTTGCCAAGTATCCAAATTTTGATTGTGTATCCATGGGAATGCTGTGGCTGTCATAAGCACAAGGACTGGTCATGTCACTTTTTTCAGTGCCATAACTTTAAACAGTCGCTAAATGAATTGTTTAACTCTAGGACTCCTTGTATGTGTTTTGCGTTTGTCATTTCTCGGGTGTGAAAGTTTATTCTAAAAGTTAATTACAGTTGGTTTTTTAATCAGTTTTCTTATTTGTGTGATTTATTGTTTTGAAATTTATTGTAGTGCAGGTAAACTGTTCAGTCTTTTCTGTTTGGAGTTGCATGTAAATCCTAGCAAATAGATTATTTCTATGCGTGTATATATACATATTATTAAGTAATAATATAAATATAGCACATTATTTATAAAATGCTTTCTGCTTACAGTGAAATCTCATTTTAACGCATTAATTGGGGGTAGGGGGTTATGCAATATCTAATAAGTCAGAGTATGTCATTATGATACAAAATAACAAAGGTTTAGTACGTGGTCTGTTACATATAAACTCTGTGGCATTGAAGTTTGAAGAATTATGGTGTCATTGTACAGTGTGTTGCAAACCTCTTTTAATCAGCCCAGAAACTGAGGTAAAGGAAGTGTGATTAGACAAAACAGCCTTATTTCCACCCAAGTGAGATGTTAATCTCTTTAAAGGTTTTGTCTGACAATTGCAAAATATCTTTGTGTTGATATGACATTCATTTTGTTTTAGCTAGTATGCAGTGATCTCTGATTATCAGCAGGCATAGTTTAGCAATTCACTAATCATAAGCCTGTGACTTTCTTCAGTAGTTATCAGGCAAAGTTCAACCACTGATGACTTCCTGGACACATCTTTGCTTTTTGGCAATATAACAGAAGTGATTTGCTAGGATCTTTTTCTGAAGGGTATGGGGGGAGGAGAGAAATAATCTTTGAAATAAATGCTGCCACTTATTGACTCTTTCCACATGTTTCTGCTATCATCTTCAATTTGTGTGTTGAGCAAATGTTTTGTAGATGAACAGATACTTGCTATGCTACACTTTCTATATCTTGCCCTCAACTGTATAGAAGTGATGCAAAATATTTTGTTGTTTGGCTTGCTACCAAACTTCTTGGTTAGAAAAGGATACAGGAATGAATAAACGTTGGCTTTTGAAGTGCTACTAAATTAGAGTTTTCACCAGTCTCAGCAGATGCAGCCAGCAGTAAGGAAATTGAAAGTTACAGTAGATTATGGTGAATGATACTAGACGTGACTGCCCACCTCCAGTGTTGTTCTACATATCTGTTTAAAAAGGTTGTTCTCGGATACATGCGAGGCAAAAGGTTTTGCTATAATCTCTTCTCTTAAATGTGCTGTCATAGTGTTCAAATAATGGAAAATATTTATTAAATGTAAATTAAGTACAGTTTTCCAAAATTATTTTTCCGTCTGTAGTAAGGGACATTTGCCTATTTATGTAAGTTTTCTGGTCAACAAGGGTAGGGTATTGGTCAGCGGGGGCAGCTGAATGAGTAGCCAGTGGCAGAAAGATTAACATGCTAAATAACATACTACCTTAAAAAATGGGAGTTACTTTGCTGTGTAACTGCCTAAAAGAGAAGAGAGCAAAGAAACAAATCTGAAGAAATATCTTCTGGATTCTTTAGGTTATATGAGGGGTAGGGTTTATATTATGCCTACCCCAAAAATCAAGCAAGGGCTTATTTTCAGGGTAGGTCTTATTTTTGGGGAAACATGGGCAGCAGTTATTCTGATAGTTGTGCACTTATCTGGATATAAAGTTTGAGCTGTGGAAAGAAATCTGCAATTTTTGACTGGAAAGAACTTCGATATACATATTTAAAGAACGAACCATAACACAGAAGACATAAAATACTAATATAGGATGCCTTGTTGCGGACTCTAGCATATGTGATTATTTTCTATTGCTTGGGTTCTATATGGTCTTACAGTGAAATTGATGTGCAATATCTCTATTATATACTGTACAATCTCCTGAAATTTCAAACATCTTGAGTTTTTTTGTTAACAAAAGCTTTCAGCTTAGTAACTGTTTTTAGGAAATTCTGACTTGTAAATTGCAGGGGCACAGAATCATTGAGCCACAGGTGCTTTCTTCTGGGTTCCCCCACCCCACCCCAAACCCTCTAACTGGATTTAGAATGATCAGTTAAAAATCAGTAGTAAAATATGTTAAGGATTGCAGGACGAAGGATTGGATTTCAGTCGTAAGGTTTATCACTTTGACTTTGGTTGCAGTTTTCCCCTTCCTTTGAAAAGAGATTATTAGGCTTCTGTCTACATCACCAAGACGGTTGTTTGGGGAAAACAGGGGGAGGAAGGTGTGCTGGGTATGTTTGAGTTATTTGTAAAAATAATACAGGTGGGATACAAATAAATAAAAGTACATATATGCTCTAATGTTCTAAGTCACCGAGATGAGAGACCGTTCTCATAAAGCATGTGCTTTTGAAATAGTAGTGGGTGGGCTTTCCACCCAACACATATAAGGATGCTTGTACCTTTTATCTCACCCCTAGCAATAATGCCAGTAGTATTGTTGCCTACATAAGAAAAATGATGTACCTCATTTTTTTATTTTTTTTTGACAGAGAAAGACTCAGAAGAAGCAGCAGGCAGTGGCCTCTCCCATGTTATTTTTTATGTGGATAACAACCGTAGTGGCCTCATTTCTTAAGGCTGTGAGAGCAATAGTTTTTAAGTGGCATATTTTCTTCCTATCTCAAGAATGGAAAAAAGCACATTATCTTGGGTGTGTGTATAAGCCTTAGAAACAGTTCAAATATTTTCATTCAACATTGTTCACTTGTGTGCCAGAATAAAAAGACACAGAAGGTAACCATTATAAATCCTCATAAATCTTAGGCTATCCAGAAACCTGAAACCAACTGCTTAATTTTGTTAACCCCTTTGAAAAATCCCTACTTCTGTGCTTCCTACTAAAGCACAGAGCTAATTGCAAATCTGATACCAGAAGTATTCTCGGGCAAAATCTGTGCATTCCAAGTGACTCTATACAAAGCCCCCACCCCCATTTATTTCAAGGAGATATAGTTTACAGCAATGTGAAATGAAAGTCACACAGCAAGAAAAACTGCTAGCCCCACTTTCTTGAAGGTGGTTTTAATGGGTTGAAGTTTCTTTATTCTCTACTAGAAAAGAATCCCTATTCCAGAGGTAGGCAACCTTGGCTCTTTTATGAC
>JANHFS010309721.1:0-14521 GCA_032467975.1 Trimeresurus albolabris
ACAATATCTGGCTGTTGGGAGACTGAGGTAGTTATATTGGTACAGCAATATATGATTCATGATTTTGGTCACCTCCTTTCCATATGGGCAGAGACACTGCTCTTTAGGAACACTGTGAAATCTGTCTTTCAAAAGAGCAGTTGGAAAAATATTACGATGGACCAATATAAAAAGTCCTTATTTTTAGGTATAATGTTTTAACAAATTATAGACGTGAACAATATTTATCTGGATTTGCAGGGGTAAAGCAAGATGGAATCTGGCTGAAATAATTTTGCAGCTCAATATTGAATATTGAATTGAATCGAGCTGGAATGGATCTTGGAAGTCCTCCAGTCCAGCCCCCTGCTCGAACAGGAGAACCTATATGATCTCAGACAAGTGACTGTCTAGTCTCTTCTTAAAAACCTCAAATGATGGAGGGCCTACAATTTCTGAAGGCAAGCTGTTCCACTGGTTAATTTCCTCAGTATTAGGAAGTTTCTACTTAATTCCAGGTTGCTTCTCTCTTTGGTCAATTTCCAACCATTGTTGGAATATCTCTGACACATTGATTAGAGAGTGATTTGGCCTGTTCAAACCACAAAGATCAATATATTAGGAAGAATCAAAATATTAGGAAAGAGTCCACAGTTCCTTAAGGTGGACCAAAGTGTTTTCCATCAAGAAGACTGACATTTATTTTGGAGGGTTAAAGCAGCCAAGTTGGTTGGACTGATAATTAATATTAGCCAATAGCTAATCGTGGCTTCAAAATCTAAGGGATTGGTTTGGACAAAACTCAGCAGCACTTTTTCGTGCGTCTGCTGATAAAAACAGGATCGCCAACATGATCGCCAACATCCAATAACAGATATGGCACAACAACAACAAGAAGAATAGTTAATATATGCTATCTGTACTCAAATTATAATTGATACTAATCTTGCTTGGTCTGGAGAACTGAATTTGGGATGCAACATGGCATCAAAAATATGTCCCTTAGAACAGGGGTCCCTAATCCCTGGTCCACAGCCCAGTACTAGACTATGCCCATTGGGAACCAGGCTGCACAAGTGGTGGGTGAGCACACAAGCATGCAAAGCTCCATTTGTGCAAGTACGCACACAAAATTATCATGTTAGTGGTAGTATTACATAATGTAAATTCTAATATTGATAAAACCTACTGCTTTAAAAAAAATCCCCCTCTAATTTAAGAAAGTTAAAAGCAAATTAAGACACAGTCATGTGGCTGTGTTAAAAATACTTGATCTATGGCAAAGTATGCAAATATAAAATGTGGTGCTCTAGTAGCTGAGTCTTCTCCTGTCAATAACAATGAGTATTGGTTATTTTATATGGGACGAGGAAGAAAAACTATTGAGGATTCCTCCTATTAGGTCCTATTCTCACACCATTGGTTACTTTCCTAAAGTGGTCTGAGGTATGCTGGCTCCTCCTGATGCAGTGTATGTGGGTGTTTGTAAAGATATATGTATATCTGCCTGCCATATTCTTAGATTAATAGCTGTTGCTCTGGGCCTGTGACATCTCAGAAAAGTTATTTCTGTACATGCTTGTAGCACTTAGTTGACTGGTTGTAGGTACAGAGGACATTTTGAATGGAGGATAAATTTCTTCCTGTTTCATCCTATGCACTTTCTCTGTATCAGTGATGCCTTGGTCACTTCTGCTCTTGTGCTTTAAGCCATTCCAGTCTTCTCTTACAGTGTTTTCAGATAGATTTAGCCCATTAAAAGAGTGAATGTTAAAACATCACCTTGTACAACTCTAAGTTGATGCAGTAGAACCAAGTTTGCCTCCATTATGGATTCATGCTCTTCTCAGAAAAAGCTTCAAACAAATATCTGACCCTTAGCCTCAGGTAGGATCTTTTGTTTTGTTATGGGTTGTAATGTGTGAGTGAGATGAGGAGTAAATCCCACTATTGTGATTGACCTCCAAGTAATGTTGCTGACATTTCTTTTTAATGTAATAGCATTTCCTTTAGCTATCATTCAATTCAGGACATGGCCCAATAAAGCAAACAGATATAGCAATAGAACTTAGACTTATATACCACTTCACAGTGCTTTACAGCCCTCTTTAAGTGGTTTACAGAGTCACCATATTGCCCCCCAACAATCTGGATCCTCATTTTACTGACCTCGGAAGGATGGAAGGCTGAGTCAGCCAGTGAGAATTGAAAGGCTGAACCTCAGGCAGACAGCAGGCAGCAGAAGTGGCCTGCTGTGCTGCATTCTAACCACTGCACCATTATGACTGTGGTGCATGGACATGATCACCTCAGAAAAGGGGCAATTTTCTACCACTTTGGCATCTCTTTACTTGTTCTATAATATAGTGGCACTATTAGGAAACCTCAAATGCCCCACCTACCATTATACTCAGTTCACAGAGTGCCAGTGAAGAATGGTAGAAGGGCAAATACGTTTTTGTCATCTTTACCTAGACCAGCTGATGATCTAGCAGTACCACAACTTGCAGTTGTTTTGCTAGAAACAGGCTAAATGGAAGAAAAATATATAAGCAGCTCTTAGCACTAGCAAGATACTGGACAGCCATTTGTCTGAAATGATGTAGGGTTCCTGCCTGAGCAGGGGGTTGGACTCGATGACCTCCAAGGTCCCTTCCAACTTTATTATAATAATAATAATAATAATAATTATTATTATTATTACTACTACTACTACTACTACTACTACTACTACTACTACTACTACTACTACTACTATTACTGGACTTGCAATGCCACCAAGGGATTCCTAGAGAGATAGGAAAAGTATTCAACTCACCTTCCTTCGTGTCCTGAGGACTGTGTGCGCCGCCTGTGAAGGGACACCAGCAAAAAACATACTTCATGAGAATGACTAAAAATGTAGCAAACAGCACCTCCTTTCTCTCTGTCTCATCCAACGTAAGTTCCAAAGGTGCTTTTTTCAAGAGGCAAGGTATGAAGAACTGGGTGGAAAGCCAGCATTTCAAACTAATTGGAGAATGTGATTTATGACTGTTCGTTAGAGGAGGGAATTGTGCTTTGATACTATGGGCTGAGGGGAGGGGAAGTCAGATTTGGGCTTGGACTATGTACATGCCGATGTGTTGCTGCCTTGAAGTTTTTCTTTGAGGACGTTTCGCTTCTCATCCCAGCTAAAGAAGCTTCTTGGATGAGAAGCGAAAGGTCTTCAAAGAAAAACAAGAAAGTCAAGTAGCTGTTATGGTTCCGACAGATGAAACTCTTCAAAGAACTTTGAGGCATTGTTTACCTTAAAGAGTCTTTATTCCAGCAGCAACACATCAGCAAGTACATAGTCCAAGCCAAAATCTGACTTCCCCTCCCCTCAGCACATCGTATCAAAGCACAATTCCCTCCTACAACTAACAGTCATAAATCACATTCTCCAATTAGTTTGAAATGCTGGCTTTCCACCCAGTTCATTATCCCACCAAGCATTATCAGCTCTTATTACAATATTGTAATACAATATTGTCTAACTAACTCCCATCACATTCCTCTCCCTACCCCAGTATCATCTAATTCTAAGAGTAAAGGCTGTATCTCCATATGTTGTCAAAGCAAGAACATCCAATGTTAGCAGCGTTGACAACAGCATTCGCACATGAATATTCTTCTCCAGGTGCATCAAACTAAAATAAAGACACAAGAAAGTGCATCAATTCTATAAAGTGATTCTTCTGATAACCAAACTGTAATGAGTCAAATGTAGGGGCACTGGTATATAAGTCTAAATGCTATTGCTATTGCTATTGCTATCCCTGTCAGCATTTGCTTTGAGGCACATAAACCCAATTAATCCACAGCAGAATAGGCACACAATATGAGTACTAGGACACTTGCAGGTATGATTTGTAAAAAAAAGCCCGTAAATTGATGGTTTCAAATAAGCAGTTAAACAGCAAAATAAAAAACAATAGGTGCACCAGCAAGATTTAACCTTATTCTCAAAATATATTTTAAAAATGGAATTTTATTTTTTAAAAATAATAAAAATTATTAATATTAACGTAATAGTCAGACAATAAAAACTAAGTAAGGCCATCCTACCTGGTCAGGCAGAAAGGGCATGTTACAGACCCTGTCAGCTTTTACTGGGAGGGGTCCAGGAAGAGACATTTCTCTGCCGTTGACTCCGTCCTACGGAACATCCAGCCCCATGAGGTCAGCCAAGTTTGGAGAGGGGATGATGCCACCTGCCTTGAAAGAAACTTTCCCTAGATCTGGCCACGTTCATCAAGTATAATGGTTATAAAGGTTGTGGTTATAAAGGTTGTGGTCTGGTGTCAACTGCAAAACATCCCAGAGGCGACAGATTATGGGTCCTTTTTATTCAGATTCAGATCTAGCCATGGAATAGAAACCATACATAAGACTTACTTTTTAGTAGATCTACTCCTTCCTAAATGGATGGTTGGGAAGAGAGGGGCAGGGGGAGGAGTATCTGTAGGCCATTACAGTACTGTAGGTATTGCAGGGTTCTTCTCTCTCTCTCCACCCCTACTGTTTAACACTTTCACAAAGACTTAAGGGAGTCAACCATCAATTTGGGAGAAGATATCATGAGTATGCTGATATATATCTCCACCCCAGGGTAGAGATACGCTGATATATATCTCCACCTGCTTGTGCAAGTGGAGCTGCACGTGTGTGCCGGCCTGCCACTCACACAGCCCAGTTGCAAATAGGCCATGGCCAGGTAGTGAGCCCTGGCCCACAGGTTGTGGACCCGTTTTAGAGGTTAAAATGTGAACATCAGTACACCTAATCATAATGTTTTTGATAGTGAGTTTGTATTATAATAATGCTATTAGGACTATTAATTTATTAATTGTTATTTATTGATGGCGTTTATTTTATTAACTGTAAACCACCACTAATCTTTGTGAAAGTAATAATTTTAAAATATAACTATTTAAATTAAGAATATCAATTAAATTGAGAAAATATTTAAAGATTTTTTTTAAAAGATCTGAAAATTTAGAGGAAAATGTATGGCTACACTAATATAATTCAAATAATTTACAGACCTGTAGTATAAGCAAATGAGACTAAAGAAAGAGGGAATGATTAGATTAAAACCCTTCATCAGCAACATTAGGAAAACGTTTGTACAAAGAGAATATATTCAGGAATCACTCCCCTAGAAAAAGTGGTGTTCTAGCTGAGAGACAGAAAAGGACTAAGTACAGATGAAATAAATACTGAATGGTTTAAAGCAACAACATGAAGGATGTGGCCAGACCCTCTAAAGAAGAACATTGGTAGAAACAGCCTCCTCTAGGACTGACAGGGAGCAACTTTGGGGAATTGTGGGAGGGAACGCAGGAGTTCAAGGACCCCAAGGTGACAATGGATTGAACTCTAGGGTGAGAACATAGGGGTCACCTGAGTGCTTGGATATTTTATGTAGGTTACCTTCTTGCCCGCATGCGAGATGGGCAGGATGGGTGTGCGAATGTGGTTCCCTTCCCAGCTGACCAATGGGAAAGACCAGTGGGGGGGACTTTTGAGTGTGGGAGGGGTTGCAGAGAGTGAGGGCTCCCATCGGCACAGAGCTACAACTAAAGTGCCATAAGAGTATTCATCCTCCCACCTACCCATGGAATGATTGGGGTGAGTCACTATGATTGGCAGAATGACAGGGTTGACAGTGCAGAAAGGAGGGAAGCCAGGGTTGGGAGTAGAAGACCACCTCATGGAGTTTAAAGTAGGAGAACTAATCTAGGTAGTGATGGGTAGGGGGAGAAACAGGAACCAGAGGGCAGGTCTTTACAGGTGAAGATGCCCGATACTTAATAAGTGGTCTGTTTGGGGCTCCAGGTTCACACTCAGATGCTGAATAGTAAACCCTTGGAGGCCCAGGCCTTTGGCTGCTGCTAATAAACACCAGGTTTATTAACAAGAGTCCCCTCATTTGTGAGAGAGGAACAAGATGATCTGGTGTGCATCACTGAGACTAGATGACACTAGATGGGAGTATTTACCTCTTGGAGATGTACCCAGCTGGATTTAGGGTTTGGTACTAGACAAGGGGTCTAGGACAACTCACCATAACCAACTCGCCTCCGCCATCTTGCCATGGTCATCTTGCCGCAGCCAACTTACTATGGGACAATCCATATGGGATCATTCAACTCGATAAATGTTATCCGCCACTGTTTCTTCTACATTATTTCCATTTTAGTCAATGGAAATAATGTCAAAGAAACAGTGGCAGATAATATTTATCACGTTGAGTTAATCCACGTGAACTGTCCATGGTGAGTTGTCCCGTGGCGAGTCGGCCGCACCAAGTTCTCCCATGCTGAGTTGGCCATGGCAAGATGACTACGGCAAGTTGGCCATAGTGAGTTGTCCCATTCCGTAGCCAAGGCCCCAGGGAAGGGGAAGGGATTGGCAATTGTCACTCAAGAATGTCTTTTAGCCTTCAAAGCCCACTCTCCCCAAGTTTACAGATGTGAGACACTGTTCCTGAAGCTGGGCTCGCAGGTTCAGTTGGGATTGTTGCTACTATATCACCTTCCCTGCTGCATAGCAAACTCCCTGCTTGAGCTGCTGGAGGCCATCTCTGCTGGCAGTTGAGTTCCCAGGTTTATGGTCTTGGGGAATTTCAACCTGCCATTCTGGGATTGGCCTCAGAAACAGCTTGAGAGTTCATGGACACCATAACTGCCATGGGTCTACTCCAGCACACTCTCTCTGCACACACTCCAGATGTGATCTTGTCAGAGCAGTGGCAAAGTAATCTAGTGAGGGTTTTATCATTATCCCCTCTGTCATAGTCAAACCTACTCTGCAATCCTTGAAATTTTCTATTGCTGCCTCCTACTGCAGGGAGGCTGGACCTATTTGAATGGTCTGCCCTCGGTGACTGATGGACCTGCTTAGATTCCAGAGGGAGCTGGGGGATGTCCTGGGGCAGGAAGAGGATCATGCCTGGGCAATGGTTGAGGGTGTTGAGAAGGGCCAAGAGACAACTGGAACGCAGGAGGAAGACTAAGAACAAATCTGACCAATCAGGGGCCAGAGCTACTTCGTGACAATAAGAGCAGTGAAACGTCACTATTTTTCCACTTTTATTATATCTGCTATGTAGAGGATGCCTGACAGAATAAAGATCTCAATCCCTATGTTCTCCATATTCCTGGTTTTTTGCTTCCTATTTAATCCTTTTAATCTTAATCATTTTGTATTAACTTTACCTTTTATTACACTATAAGCCACCCAGAGTTGCTGTAACAGTGACGTGGGCAGCATAAAATTTTAATTAATTAATTCAGCTGCAGGAGAAATGGTCATGAAGTGCTAATACTTTTGTGGTAACCCATATGGAACTCCATGGCCTAGGGGCTGCAAAAATCAGTGTATGTACCTGTTATACAAATCCAAGTAACTGGTTAATTCAGCAAACCAGAGGTACTACAGAATACACCTGCCAGAATTTTAACTGCTGCAACCAGGTTTATTTCAAAGATTATCAATTTGAAACTGCAGAGTATTTCATTCCGGACCCAATTCAAGCTGATACATATTTCTACACTGTTTAGGGCTTCAATGTTTTCTGCCTTTACCAGTTTTTCTCAAAAACCCATTAAGAACATCAAGACTAGTGTGTCTCTATGCTGGCCCCCAAACTATGAAACACTTTTCCTGTTGCCTTGCTCTTTCCAAGGCAGAGTTTAAGATTTCATCTTAATGCTGCTCTTAAGTTCTTAACATGTGTTACTGACATTATATTGTGAAAGCTCAGTTTTCTCCCACAGTCTTCTCCCACTCAGCCTCATTTTATTGCAAGATTGTGAGAGAACAATCTTAAGTTATCATCAGTGCACTCCCTCTTAAGGCAATATTATGCTGCCACAATCTCAGTGTGAACAAATTCTGTACTACTTAGACATCCAGCATCTTGGACACAGTGAGATAGCTTGTACTCGATGAGTGTTAACGAGAGGAATATTCTGCAAGTGAGCAGAATCATCTCCTGATGATAGCCATTCTCTACTACGGTCACTTTGCCCCAGTATCTGTCCTTTTTGTTTTCCCAAATAGTTTTAAAACCCCTGCCTCCCCATTTTTGAGGCCAAATTCGCTCCAGATTTTCAACAAGAGGAGGAAAGGAAACATTTGTTATTCCACTGAGGGGAAAATAACATCTATTTGTGTATATTCCATATTGATATACAAAGATTTTTATTATTAAAATTATGGCAACTGTTGAAGTAATTGTGATAAAGAATGCAAATATGCCATACCATGCTTTGTTTAAAGTGCTTTTATGTTGCCTAATAATAAGGGTTCTCTGTTGTGATGATAGAAAAGCCAAATTTGAATGCTGGTCAAAACGGCCTTCTCTTACAACCAATGTATGACCCCACTAAGGTCAGGCAGACAAAGGCTCCTTCATTGGTAACTATGGCAACGGACCTCTACCATTCTACTTGGAACCACCTTCTGTGGCTGGATAAAACAAGGCACATTTACAAATCAGGGAAATCCTATTCAGCAAATACTTGAAACAGAAAAACAGATTAATTTAATCGTCCATCCAAGATGATTTATGAGATGAGCCTTTCCCCTTTCCATGCAGCTTAATCCCTGCGCCAAAATACAACCGTCCACCAGAAGGCGGGTGTCCTCTCTGCAATCACCGCGGGGCCTCGGAGCAGTCGGGAAAGGCCGGGGAGCCCCGGGGAGAATCCTGGAAGAGCCTGCCCCTGACTTGCCCCCCCCGGGCGTGGAGGCCCGCCTTGTTTGGGAAGCCTTCGATACGCTCCTGAGGCCCCTCAGCCTTCTCGCCTTCTGTACTGACCTTTCCGGACGCGCCATCGCCCAACAGCACGAACTTGAGCTGCCTGTTGCCGCATTCTTCCTCCGACTCCGAGTCCGACATCACCCGTCGTCCGGAAGTTGCCTTCAGAGGGACCCCATAGACTGCCGCGCCGCCATCTCCATCTTGTCCCTTCTATTACCCAGGAGCCGTTGGATTGGACCAATGCTCCAGCAAGCCGATCAGGCCAGAAACGGCCCCGCTGCGGAAGTGGAACGGCCACGGAACGTGGGGTGCGAAGGAAGCAGGCGCGGCAGTAAGAAGAAAAATGAACCTTGGCTGCCCGTGCCCCCTGCATTGACGCAATCCCCCCTCTCTACATCGATGGTTTCTCCCAAAACAGAACTGAATGCCAGACACTACCTATGGCCACCGGGGGCGGGGAAACAGGTGGTAAAGACACGCCCCTTCACCTGCGCAGTGTGGGTGGTGCCTCCAATGAGGCGCCCGCAAACCTTTGACCGGTCTGAGGTAAAACCAATACCGTGAATGCATGTGGAAGAAACCGGTGCCATAGACAAGAAGTACAGTATTTATTTCTGTATTTATTTCTGTAAAAAATTGATTCAGCTGATGGGCTGGATGCCAAAACAAAGCAAGGTTATGGCATAGGCTTGAAAGGAGATCGGGAAGCCTGTAACTGTGGAGTTTGTCTGGCAAGAACAAAGAATGCTTATTCACAGAATATGCACATGTAAAGCTGGTAACAATACTGGGTAGTTAGAAAGCTGATAAAAGTAACAAAGAGTTGGCATCTTGTATAGATCAGCTAAAAGTTAGGAATAGAGATGGCCTGGAACAAATAGAATGTGTATTAGATAACTTCTGAACCATTCATTAACCAAGGCTTAGGAATAGGGACAGTTAGAGACCAATAGAATAATCGTTAGATCATTACTAAAATGTTTATTACATGATAGTTCTTATATATCCCACCCTCTGCTTTAGTGGAAATGAATAAAGCTTTCTTAATTCTGAGATTCGAGGTTCCTTGGCATTTTGGCCAGGATCACTTTTCTTGGAGCACTTCAATCAAAGAAAACAAAACCTGCACCTCATGTCTGGTGTTCTTCGTTGGCCCCAGCACCAGGCTCAGACCCGAATTGAAGACAATAATCTGGGGGCTCCTGCCAGAATTCCATGCCTGGATTCAATTGGAAGACACCAATGATCACTGGAGGAGGGTCCCCAGATGGGTAAGATTAGTGGCTGGAAGGTGTATGACTGCTCTGAAAAAAACTTTCCCAATCGGTGACCAAGACTGTATGTTTCTGCATTGTTAGCTGCATTCAGGACCCATGCTTATGGATATCTTGAAAAGCAAGGGATGTGCAGAGATCCGCATGTCTCACCAATGCTTAGAGTGGATTGAGTGAATGCAACAAGTCACTGTCTAAATGAACATTTGGCCCCAGTGAAATCCTGGGTAACTTCTTAATTGAATTCAAAGGCTGAAGCCCTGAAGAAACCGAGGAGCAGGAACACCAGTGGAGGAAAAGCAAAAGGCAAACAAAGGTAAGGACTGGACAGGAGACGTCCCAGGGGATAAGGGTATCCACCTGAGATATAGCCCTAAGTAAAAGACAAACAAAGGCAAAGACTGGACAGGAGACATCCCAGGGGATGAGAGGTATCTGCCTGAGATCCAGCTTTGAAATGGGAAACTGGCAGCAAAAAGGCATCCGGGTCGAAGGGTGGCAGAGTTGCTGAAAGGGAAGCTACTCAAAACACACCGGTGGGTTGTATTTTGGCTAATTTTGAGATATTAGGGGAATAAATAAAGCGATTAAAGGTAGCCTTCTCTCATTATTGTATGTCCGTCTGGCTTCAAATTCCTTTGGGCAATCCACGTGACTTTTGGCTGGGACATCATAATATGGGACTTATTGAGCAATTAAAGGCAATTTTGGAGAAACAAAAGATAAAGAGATACAATATTTGAGTTTATTTGTGAAACTCATTAATAGTCCATTTTTGTTAGAGGAGTGTGGAGGTAGTGTATCTATATAATTTCCATCTTCCACTTGGGAGAGGGGCAAGACCCTCTAATAACAATAAACAAAAGGCCTTATTTAAAAACAAAACAAAAAAGATTTGGAAAAATGGAGCTTATTGGCTTGTGAAAAGGTCCCTGAAATAATAATAATAATGATTGGTTTGTCTGGAGAACATATGAAAGGAAATATCTGTATATGAAATTTTGTATGCAAGCAGTTTGAATGGAGGATAAATATGTGCCCCCCAACCCCCGGGCTGTGAAATAAACAATAAGTTGCAGATTTTTTTAATTGTGAAGTAAGTGGAAGGGCAATAGCAAGCATTTGCAAGGAAATGAGAAAAAATAAAAGAGAGGTCCCATGGAGGATATGGGAGAGAAATTCATGGAAAAATGCTTGTGAAAGAGGGAGAGAAAAAAAGATAACTATTTTGTAAAAGAATGCTGAGTAGAAAAGGGGGTGAGATTTCTGTGTAGTATTTCAAACATTTTTTTCTTATCTCCTCTTTGCTAGTTATTTTTCTTTCTTTTACTCAAGGACTTTCTGTCTTGGAAGGGAGAAAGGCAGGAAGAGGAGGGGTGCGGTTTTCCTGTTCCTTTTAATCATTTTTTTTCCTGCTTAAAACATTGAGCTCTTGCCTGAGAAAGGCGGGGTAAATGTGCCATCTGATATCTGCTTTTGCAGTTTCAGTTTGCACTGTTTTTGATTTGCACTTGTCTGTTCTGGTCATTGCAATACAAGTTAGAAAATCAACTGGGATGCCTGTCTCCCAGTAAGTGGAATCTACTTACAAAAAGTTTAAAGTCAGTTTTGCAAGAAGGCAGTTGGAAAAAGTAGACAAGTTTTTGAGCTCAGAAGAGGAGGAAGGAGGCAGTAGAGATAAATGTATTGCTAGACAAAAGAAGTTTTAGTTGAAGAATATAAGAAAGAAATCCAGAAGGCTAGCCAAAATGCTATCTTCCTAGCAGATGCCCTTAGGCAGGAAAAGGGGACTACAGTCTAGAAGAGGATGGCGAGAAGGGAGAGTTCAGGGAGTCCGAAGCAGTAGAGGGCATGGAAGAGGAAGGGTCCTCTTGGCACCTTAGCAATGTGCTATGTGCCGAAAGGAAGGACATTGGAAGAATGAATGCTCAATGGCTATAGCCATGAGAGCAGAAGAAATAGAAGAGGCCAGGGGCAAGGAGCTATTGCTTCCCAACCCCCAAACCACTGGTGGAAGTCCAAATGGGGGGATCTCAACATAAGGTGTTAATTGATACAGGAGCAAGCAGATCTGTCCTTAACAGACCCATTGCTCCTCAGACTGCTGATGAGATGCCTACTCTATTGTTGGAGCTTCAGGAAAAACTATTTCAGCCCCATTTTTACAACCTTTAGAATGTAAAGTAGGGTGCACTGTGTTAACTCACCAGTTCCTGTATTTACCGGAAAGTCCAGTCCCACTCTTGGCACAGGACACCCTTAGTAAATTACAAACAGCCATAACATGCAAAGGAGGAAACATAAAGATGCAGATACCCCAAGAGGAAATATTGAGAGCAACTGTCTTAGTAATAAAAGAAATTTCCCGAATCCCAGCAGAAATAGAAAATGCTGTGAAAGCTTGGGTTTGGAGCAGGACAGCCAGGGAAGGCAGTATTCATTTCATCAATCACAGTGGCTTTAGCCATAGGGGGACAAGTGGCTAATATAAAGCAATATAATAGTAAATGGGAGGCAAGACAAGGTCTCCAACCCATTATAATGAATTTCCTGGAATGGGAACTCATAACTCAAACTTCTTCACCACAGAACACCCTAGTGCTACCAGTTAAAAAGCCATATACGATTGGAGGGGGGGTGAATAAACATACTCTCACCCCCCATGTGGTAGTGCCCAATCCATATACCTTGTGCTAATCAATGTAACCCTGACTAGAGCATATAGATCTGTATGTTAGAATGTCTGGCATTTATTGGGTTAAGTGCTGTCTCCTTAAGAGATGGCTTATGGGTAATGTAGTTTAGCTAGTGAAGTTAATCCGATGTTAACAAGTCAGTAGGAGGAGCTACTAAAGTTCATCAGAGGATATCCTGGCTACGTGCCAGTTTGGAATGCCTTTGTCTGATAAGCATGGGACCACCGCAGGACACACATGGTCCCATTCCACGCTAGAAGTTGATGTGAAGGAATTATTAATTTTTTACCTAATAAAGATGAACAGATGTACAATATCCAGATGAAACTACCAAGGAACGTGAGTTCAGCAGTATTCCTGAATTAAATGTCTGTTTTATAATCATCTTTGTTTGAGTTATCTGTCTGGCCTTGGATTAAAAAGCAGCTTGATCCAGGTCCGAAACAGTAAAAAATTAATATTATTCTCCATATCAAGCAGTAACTGCCTTTTCATCTGTCTGCATTGCTAAAGTTTAATCTACCTGCTCTCTTCGCTAAAAGTAAAAGTTAATGAGACTTCTCTACATCCTGCTTGGATGAAGTGAAGACTGTGTGTGTCTTCGTTAAAGTGAAGAAATACTGACTATTTTCTCTATGCCTTGCTTAACTAGTAAAAGAGAGATGAAGTGTGCTCCATCCATCTGCTAGCAGGCAAAGTAAAGGACTGTAAATATTCTTTGTTTGTTCTAAGAAATAATACCAGTTTGCTACTGATTCTGTTGCCAGTCAACGTTACATGTAAAGACTGCCTCTAAAGAACAGAGAAACGTTCAGAATGGGTGATTCCCCCCCCTCTCGTTTATTCTCTATGCCCTGTTTGAATGGAGTGAAAGACTGAAGCTGTGTCTTTATGCAAAGCCAAAGGGAGAGATTGGAATGTAACCTAGCCCCACCTTTTTGTCACCACTTCGCATTCGAAAGGAAGAGAAAGGAGATATTGTTTAGTTGCGAGAAACTTTGTTTAAGGGATCTTCGAACTGAAGCAGCCACCCCCTCCTCCCCTCCTTTCTGTCGCCAGAAGCCAAGAGGCAGACAATTAACTCTTAACTGCCTTCAAAGGGGAAGAACCACAGAGTGTTCCCCTCAGCCTGCCTGATGCAAATCGCGGATTTAAAGTGGATAGAAATGTGTTTAAATGTCTAGATATATGTTGAATCTTTATGCTTAAAGAGTTACAAAGCAACAACATATCTGTTTCTTCTTCACTGCAAAACTGCTAGGCAGAAAAGGCTGATTCCTTTACGTAAAAGCCACTCTTGCTGGCCCCTTTGAAGCCATTAACTAATTTGTTGTCATGGTAATCCAGCAACTGGTGAGAGAAAACTGACTCACCCCTCCCCTTGGAATTCCAGTAATCCCAATGGAGAAAAAAGGCTTTTGATTACAAAGACAACAGAGCCTACTCCTGCAAATAGCAGTGCAGTAACACCCTCTAGTGGCTAATCTGCACACAACGCCTATTCAGCCTTTTATCCTTGCTGGAACTACAGCACCCCACCCCACCTTGGTAACTCATCAGCAAGTAGCAGGCTTGCACCAACACAAGTTAATAGCACCCCCAGAGGTGAAAGAAGGTACTTCACTGAAATTTCTAATTATGCAGAATGTGTTTCTGATAGTCAAAGAACAAGTTCCCTGAATTCATCCAAAGTAACCAACACCCCCTAGAGCAGTGGTTCTCAACCTGTGGGTCGGGACCCCATTTGGGGTCGATCGACCATTTCACGGGGGTCGCCA
>JANHFS010309753.1:0-14503 GCA_032467975.1 Trimeresurus albolabris
CTTCCTTCCTTCCTTCCTTCCTTCCTTCCTTCCTTCCTTCCTTCCTCATCACTGGAGGTTTTTAAGAAGAGATTGGACAACCATTTGTCTGAAATGGGCAGTGGGTTGGACTAGAAGACCTCCAAGGTCCCTTCCAATTCTGTTATTCTATTATTCTGAATTTACAGCAATTCACCCTACCACCAGAACAGAAAATTAAAACACAGAGGAGTGAAAATGCTTCTTTTGGTCCAATTTTACACAAGGAAGGAAGGGTTTGCCAAACTGGTGTTTTTTTTTTTCAAATAAATGATGAATTACTGCCCTCTTGTGACGAAGGTTAGCACTGCATGAAAGAGTGGTTATTTCTGCCCTCTGCTGGAGACTTTGGGAAAATATTTAAAGAGTGTCAGGTTGATTCTGCAATTTGTACAGAATGCTTCGTGGTTTATTCAAATTGTTCCTGTATTTTTTAAATTTTAAATGTTTGTTCAGGGTCTGAATGGATTTTAAGGGAATCAGATTCAAAGATTTGGGTCTATATGGATTTGGACAAATCAAAAAAGGATTCTTCCTCCCTTTTTAAAAAAAAATAATTGTTACAATCTCATCCAATATAATTTTGTTGTTTTTTTTTTCCTGGATCAATTGCAGATGTTCAGTATTCTGAACCCACGGAGTGGGATTCAGTTACACACCCCAGTTTGCCCACCCAATTCACCCAAGGTGACTTTAACCCTCTAAGATCACAGTAATGAACTGTTCGGACCATATCTGAAGTTTTCCAAAACTTTGGTGCTAAAAAAAATAAAGAAAAAAAAAGTTTAAAAGAAGCACACCAAGTATGAACTGTGCAACATCAAGCAGGAGAGCGTGGCCATCTAGTGGGAGAACAGAGAATTGCATGCACTCAAACATATTTACAAGTCATTTTTAAATCTGACCCTGAGAAATTAGCATATTGTCTCATTTATGCATTATAAACAATAATTTAAAGCAATGGATTAAGTTTTGAGGGGGAAAGGAGGGTAAAGCATGTCCAGGATTATGCTAAAGAAAAATCAAGAAAGGAAAGAAAATTGGAAAACAGTAAAAAGCAGGAGTATACTAAAAAAAATGGAAAGAAAGGAAAGAAAATTGGGAAACAATAAAAATGAACCACAAATGAGGCTACTGATCTGTATTTGTTTACAATCGGACAAGGCTTCCATTTCTAAGCAATTTGAACCAGATTATCCCTTCGATCAACTGAATCTTGAGTTCTCAGATGAGTTTGATGTGTTGAATTGGGATCCGAAGATTCAAAGGACAATTACACAAAAACAGACATGCTCCTGGGGAATACAAATTCCAGACCTGCTTCAACCCAATGAGTTCTCTTGAATCCCCACATCTGGACCACACCAGACGGGGTCCCAATTCCCACTTTCTCCAATAAATCAAATTGAATTGAATAAAAACAGTCTCTTTTTTCTCTCTTGGTTTCTCCCTTCTTTGACCTGGACCCCTAACATTTAATGTACCTATATGACCGAAGTGGTGGGCTCCTTTGGAGACTGTAAGAGCTTCTAGAGTTGGGACCTTTCATAAGATGTTTCAACGGTCGAGAAACTGACAAGCAAGCAGACTCTCTGTTCTTCTGCCTGGAAAATCCTTGGATCTTCTGATCCGCGCAAAGAGTTTTGCTTTGAGTAGAAACCGGTTCCCAGTGCGAAGGTACGCTGATTTGTGAAACATACGTGCAGAGACACGGCAGTTTGGCCTGGAAGCAAGGATGCTTGGAAGAACAGGACATACAAGCGCAGAAGTTGTAGGAGGCCATCACGACGGAGGAGAAAGAAGGCGCCCTGTAAACAACTTAGAGAAAAACAAGCATAGGTTGGCCTGCTGCAAATCAGAACTCTGATTGTCTACTTTGCCCTTATTTGTTTAGCTGGCTTAGTGTTTAAAATATAGAAGGAATCACACCTTACCTGCTGACTGAAGAACAGTGTGGGAATTTTGTCCAAACAAAAGTAGCCGAGGATTGTCAGTATATTTATATACTTCTTCTGAATAACTAGGAACTCTGACTTATGCAGAAGTTCCAAATTGCTCAAGATTATTGTTTTCCTCCGTTTAATAACAGTGAGGTTCTGTTCTCCACCCCAACCCCTTCACCCCTCGGCACCAAGGCATCATCTAACTAGGGTGTATCACTCTGAGAACTTGAAATGCAAACTATGCATGACCCAGAGCTAAATCTGAAATATGTGAAGGGGAAGAGGCAGGTGGTTTTAATTAAGTCTCCCCCAGATGTTAGAACCCAAATGATCTGTTTCCAGAATGGTAGCTAGGTTATCAAGTTCATCCTTCTAGAAGGAGGTCCTCTACTTTCTAAATTTGGGAGGAACAAGAGGAGACTCATCACAACTGACGTGATTTGTGGACCTCGTGTCTGGCCCATTCACATGTGTTGAGTCCAGCCTGTGGAACAGAACCCAAGAATGGATTCATACAATGTGTTGACCTTGACTTCTGGAGCTTTCAAAGAAATAGTGCAAGATCAGAAGATGTGGAGAGAGCTGGCCCATAGAATCAGACAGGACTCAATGGATAACATCATCATCATAAGAGAATTACAGAGTTGGAAGTGACCTTGGAGGTCTTCTAGTCCAACCCCTGCTCAGGCAGGAGATTCTACACCATTCTGGACAAATGGCTGTCCAATCTCTTCTTGAACACCTCTAGTGATGGAGCACCCACAACTTCCGAAGGCATTTATCATCCTCTGGAGCTTTTGAATTTGACCTTCCTAGGAGAAGAAATATACAAATCTAGTGTCTAATTCAGCATTCCTCAACTTTGCCAACTTTAAGATGTGTGGACTTCAACTCCCAAAATTCTCCAGCCAGTCCTCATATCTTACAATGGCCAAGGTTGAGAAATACTGGTCTCATTCTGCAACAAAGGACTATTCCTTGGTCGTACAGATCTGCCTCCATGACTGTTGTCAGATAAATCCAATAAAATCAAACATCAGGAGAACTCATTGGAAGGTGTGACCCAAGATGTCATTTGTGTCCTTCCGAAATTGGTAGTTACACTCTTGGTTTCCCCACCGCTCTTGTCCCCAGTGGGTTGTTTGCAAAAGAGATAAATCCTAAAATTGTTGACGAGCAGGTGACAGATTACAGGTTTTCCCAAGGCCGACAGGTGAAGATGAAATTATAAAGTTACGGACTCGCCTCCAGCTTTTCTTTTCAACAAGGAAGTATGACACTTGTCCAGACTATATGAACACCCAAATATACATCTCAGATTCCTTCCTCCGGTTTTGGAGACGGTGTTCAGGGATGTTGTTTTTGCTTTGATCTTTGCTTTCTTTCTCCAAGTTTCTGGAAAAGAATAACACCAACAGGGACTCTGCTCCAGCCATTCTCATTCCTCTTCTCTGTAGCTTCTCTTCAGAAGATACCATCCGTGACTGACCGTGTCAAGAAGACGTTGGTAGAAGTTGAAGTTGGAAATGGTAGATGGGCATTCTTAGCATCTTGAATTAAAACAGTGTAAACATTATTTCTTCGTGAGCCAAATCTGTGCACTGAATCGCAGAATAGCAGAGTTGGAAGGGGCCTGGGAGGTCTTCTAGTCCAACCCCCTGCTCAAGCAGGTCACACTATACCATTTCAGACAAATGGCTGCTCTACCTCTCCTTGAAACCTCCAGTGAGAATAAGAAATGGGAAGGAAGGAAGGAAGGAAGGAAGGAAGGAAGGAAGGAAGGAAGGAAGGAAAGCAGAATTACAGAATAACAGATGGTTGTCCTGGCTTCATGCAATCTACAAGCCCAGTTTGTAATTCCTTCGTAGGAACTCACAACTGTCTTCTACAGTTTCCACAGAAGTGCTTAGTAACTAAGTCTGGCCGTGTTCCCAAATTATCCTGATTGTTTATCTCTTCGTTATGACAATCCCTTGGCTCACCCATCTTCCGTAAACATTTCCCAGGCGTTGCTCCAGTGGGCAACTTTCTTAAAACAAAAATAATTCAAGGATTGGTAGCCCCAAGTAAGACATGATTGCTCTTCCCCACTCTGCTGAGTGAAACGGGATCCTTCTGATTTATTTTTGTAAGAAGAAACTCTGGGAAACAAGGACTTGAGGTCAACCCTGTGGTCTCTGGGGTTACTCTGGGAGTTGAAGTCCACACATCTTCAAATGGCCAAGATTAAGAAAGGAGAAATCGAAATCAAATCCCACTTCTGCCACCAAGCAGACATTCACAAAAATAACAACAGCTGTCTTGAAGCGGTCAAGTGTAAAAAAATACCCATACCGAAATCATGATAGTTTATTGCGTACGCAATAAAACAATCCGACTAGATAAAAAAGCAATTAAACTTGCAACCAAAATAAATTAAAAAGATCAAAATCAAAAGATAAACAAACAAGCGAAAAAAATCCCAACACCACAGACCAAGTGTGTATTCGGTCAACCGCCATGCACTGTAATCACTTAATAGGATTCTCTCTATCATGGGATCTTCAAACCAGTTGACAAAACCAGCTTTCCAGAGCCTTAGACATCTGTTGTTGTTGTTTTTTTGTGAAAATCCAGAAGTTGTTTCAACTGGGCTGTTCCCAAGATGAATTTTGGGGAAGCCCGGCAATTTTCAAAGGAGGGTCTCTCCTCGTGCGGTGAAATACAAGGAAGGCTCAAGAAGAACAAAGAGATAGAAAGTCATTCCTTGAGAAAACTTGGGTGTGACCCCAAGGAAAATGTTGTTTTTAGCGATTAAATTAGGAGTTTGTGAAAAACAAACGTATCGCCCACTGAACCGTGGAAAGGAGGTATAAAAGGCTAAGAAGTCTCGGAGAAAAGCACCTTGAACATCACATTGCTGGTTAACTGCAGAACTTGGTAAGTTGAGCAGAGGTTCTTGAGAACTTCGGCCAAACATCTTAGCCATTGCGTAGGATTCTAAGGGCATTTTGGGTGAGTTTGTGGATCCTTCATGCTTCTAGCTATCAGGCAACCAAGAATATTGTATGACTTGTATCCTATGTTGATGTTCTTCCTTGAACCCGGTGTTCGTGTCTTCCTTCCTTTCCATCATTAGCTAAAATTCTTGTTGCTACCTGCAAACGTGGCTTTTGATGTTGCAAGATGCTGGAACACGTTCAGGTTTCGGCTGCAATTAATTTGCCTTCTTGTTGAAAAGCCATAAAAATGGTGGGTTAAAAAATGGGGCAGCCATGGGATCCCCAGGCAGAGGGAGGATTAGTTGATCCCGAAGAATCCAAAGTAGATATTCACATACCTGTTGCAATTTTTTTTCAGAAGAAGGCTCTTCTCAATAATGTTGAAAGGCTGAGGTGGGTATTTGGGCTGTTTTCTTCTTTAGCTATTTTCTGCTCTTCTTCTCCCCAGGATTTCTCTTAGCTCAACACAATGCACGTTGGACGTCTGTACTCCGGATGGGACCACTGCTATCCCAACTGTTCTCCAATGACCATGACGGTCCACCCACCTCCTTTGACCCTCAGCATCATGACACCAGCTCAATATTCTCCAGGCCATCCTGCCTGTATCAAGCCACACAATCCATGTGCTCCAGTTCACTGTTGGGATGGGAGAAGCCACTACGGTTACCATGGCCTGTCCCACAGTGCAGGTCCCTATTTTACCACCCCTGCTCTACCTTCTCCAAAGTGTTTGCCTAGAAGCAAGAGTGGATATGCTCCTTATCGTACCTACTGAGCCCGGGAATCATGGACAGCAGGCTGAGGAGGACCCATGACCACTATAACATCAAGAATATTGAGATGATGGACCTGGGATCTAACCATATATGGTCAAGGAGGACAGTTCTTCAACTTGTGCTTGTCTTTTGGGTATCCATCCTCAAATGCCAAGTTAGATCACCTAAGTGAGGAATCTATGGCTCTTCTAGAGATTGTTGAAGTTCAATTCCCAGCTGGCTTGGTCAGCGGTGATGGAGGCTGGGTGTGGTATTTCAACAAGTTCTGGAGATTTATTGGATGCTCCCTCCAATCCCAAGGAGACTTTGTCTGTTTTAGTGTTCCCTTGTTTGAATTGAGAAGGGGTCTCAGAATAATAATAACCATTTAATCATTTAATAACCATTTAATTCCCATGTTGTGGGAATGCAGCCGAGACTAGGTTTATATTATTGAAAGACCTTTCCAAGCTACCTTGGCACCATTGATGATCCTGTTTCAGCATCTTGTGGGTCCATCTTTTCTGCCATTTTGTGTCCTCTTTCCTGCTTGTAAACTTGAGCTCCTTAATAAAACCATATCCTGCATCAGACATGTATGTTTCTCCTTCATTACTTTAAGTCCCAATATATTTATCATCTTCACAGTTCTGTGATGAAGTGAATCAGTTTCAAGAATCCTTGGGTCAACACTCCTTGAAGGCTAGATCTCCATAGTCCATCAATAGTTATCACTTTTGGAGGATCAACTAGAATAGGGTTGGTTGACCTGGGTCCTTCAGATGTTATGGAAGCTCAGTCCCGATCAGTCAATGAATGTTGGGAGGGAAAGGACATATAGTTCTGAAGAACCATGTCTGAAGCTAGCTTTGATCCGGTGGTAAGATGTGTGTATGGAGATACCATCCAAAGAATTAACTTGTCTCACCTAAAAATGGTTAATTGAGCATATCTAACCACAGACTACAATGCTGAGTGTAGGAATAAAAAGCCACATCACGAAGGTTCAGCAGATTGAAAAGAAAGCAGTTGTCCTCATTCTTGGGAGTTGAGTCTTATGATAGGCTAGAGAAAAACTCTGAGTTTTATGGAGGACATCTCAATTATTACTTGCATTACATCCAATGGGAAACTCCTAGAAGGAATTCAGCCAACATGTTTCCACCTGGAAACTCAGGAGATGTTTGACAGGCTTGCTGAGAGCTGCTTGGCTTCCGTGCCAATGCTTTAGAGAAGAAAACAAGGTCATTTTGAACATATAGGACATAGAATAATAGTGTTGGAAGAGAGCCTGGAGATCTTCTAGACCAATTCCCCTGCCCATGTCAGGAGATCCTATGCCATTCTAAGACTAAAGGGCTACAGGAGATATCACATAGGTCTTCCCTTGAAGATCAACTCATGGTTGAATCAGAAAACAAGGACATTTTGAATGTCTAACCCAGTGTTTCTCAACCTTGACAATTTTAAGGCATGTGGACTTCAACTCCCAGAATTCCACAGCCAGCAATGGTAGCTGTGAAATTCTGGGAGTTAAAGTCCACTTGCCTTAAAATTGTCAAGGTTGAGAAGCACTGGTCTAACCTAAAGAGATCCAGGAGACATAGCATAGGTCTTCCCTTGAAGACTATCTCATGGCTGAGTCAGAAGAGAAGGGCATTTTGAATGTCTGAAGCTAAAGAGTTACAGGAGACATCATATAGGTCTTCCCTTTGCCGTGGAAAAACCCAACGAAACAGACAAGAGACAGCAACACAAAAACAATCGTTCTTACTTTAAGATTCAGAGGTTTATTTTTCTAATAATTTGGAACATAGCATTGCAATGAGGACCATATGGCACAGCATATTCCAAAGGACAGCTATAGGCCAATGGCCCCGAGCTAGACCTAAGCCAACATTTTTATACCTTTCTTCTGACGACCACCCACAGGTAATCATTATCTTGCAGAATCAACTCCTTGTTCTTTCGTGCTGACCAGCAGTTTCCACATACACCAGTGTACGTCTGAAACCTCTGTCTCTCTATTACTTTCAGTTCCTCTTTTCCCACGGTTTACAATACCCATATTCCATAGAACTACTTACTTTGCAATTTCATATTGCACAAAGCTCAGCAGATTACAAATAATATGTCCGCATTGTGAAACAATATAGAGTTCGAATTAAAGCTTTGTTTTAAATCACTATTGTGGGGCCTTTCTCACGCTCGCTGCAGCCTCATCTTATTATATGAGGAGGGGGCTATATTTTTCATCTCCCACACCTTGGAGACTATCTCATGGTTGAATCAGAAAACAAGGGCATTTTGAACTTCTAAGTGAAAGGGCTACAGGAGTCCAAGCATAGGACTTCCCTTGAAGACTATCTCATGGTTGAATCTTAAGGTGAATTATTCAACAGTGGACGCGGCAGAGATATTTACAACAGAGACTTGCAAACTTTGGAAATGAGAGGCAAAATCCCCAATTAAAATCCCAAGGAAAGATTTTATTATTATAAGCCAAATGAGGGCATTCAATCCTGGATAGATCAGAAATAATGACTGGGGTGATTCGTGGTAGAAGCCACTGTAGAGTTTCTACGAGTAAATTATAGATTGTTAACAGAGTGCCTGGAATTTTAACTTTGCTGTTGTTTAACTTGCTCATAATTTTTTTCTTCTTCATATATATACAACGTATGGCAGGTCAAATTGGGTTGCTGATACATGTAGAAGCTTATAAATTTTAAACCTGTTTCCCAAGCTATTATTATTGCAATACATCTGTCAGTGATCAACTGGGAGAGGGGGATAATATGTGTTTTAACTTTTTGTCCTTTTAATTCACATTTTAATGAATGTTCTTGCCTAGTTCTTGTTTTGTCTTTGTTAATTTTGGAGAACCATCACTAAAAAAACAGGGAGATTCAGATAACCATCAGCCAGAGACAGGAAGTTTGAATGCAATAAAGATTTTATTGGGGGGGGGGGAAACAGAGCTAATATTCCAGATGTCAATTTTACAGCAAAGAAAGTAGTCCCATCAAACAGAAACCACACAAGCATGAAACCCAATTCCCTCCAGGGTGAGTGAAGAATCTTTGGAGAGCCCAAATGCAGACGCATCCCAGATCTAAAGGAATGGCGTTCCTCAACTTGAAGTCCTTCAGAAAATTTATGCCATGGGGAAGAGCAATGGGGAAGAGCAATTTCTAAGGACAGCATGTGGAGGTTCTGATCTTCTTGTGAAATTTTTCAGCCATCAAGATGTTCTTGGTTGGTTCTTGGTGATCTGGTTTTTCTCTTAAGCTGGTCCATCCTTTGTCTTCTTCCTGGGGTGTAGAACATCAACGCTTAGAACCGTTGGTGATGTTGCTGCTGCTGTTGCTGGGACTTCTGAGAATAAATGCTGGCTGCACTGCTCCCACTTGAGGGGAGGGATAGAGGCCCACGAAAGGGAAGAGAAACACAAGGATTGCACTGCTCAATGCAAAGGGGCTGGTCTGGACAGTGAAGAGAAGGTCCTGGGATGTTGAGGCAGAAGGGGGGTGGCTGGATGGTCACGGTGGTGGGAGGGCAGTTGAAAGAGCAGAGGTCCCATCTGGAGGCCATCTTGGTTCAAAGGAGTGGGTGGATCTACAGGCGAGAATCAAGAGAAAAAGGAGGGTGCAAAGCTTAATAAAACTGAGCTACCTCAAGGCTTTCTGATCTATTTTCCAACAATTGTTTTACGAATCTCTGATGCAGAGAACATTTCAAGCAAAGAATGAAACATAGACTGTATAGACTTTAGTAAAATCATGGTAGAAATCCATAAAGACATGATTGGAAAGAACCTTGAAGGTCTTCTCTTTCAATTCCCTGCCCAGATGGGACTCCTCAAACCATCTCAGACTTTGCTTGAAAACCTCCTTCGGGGATTCTGAGGGAAAGTCCACACCCTCTTCCCTGTGTCAGCTCAACATTTGCTTAATTAAACCATCCTTGTTTAATTAAAACATATAAATATTCATGCCGTTGAAGAGCTTGGATAATTCATCTCTTCGTTCTCTCTGATGCAAACAGTTTGTACAAAAACACAAGACCTCATAAAATTATTGCTGGCAGATTAAGTAGGGTTGATATTTGACGGTTGGGTGCTGAAGCTAAGAAGGTCCTCGTTGAGAAAGCTAGAAGCCACCCAATCATCTCAAGTTTGACCTTGGTACTCAAAGTTAGGGAGATCACTTTTTTGTTTTGTTTTGTCAGGCTTTATCCCATCAGCAAGAAAAGTCAAGATTTGAGGCTAAGACATTCTAACTCCCTTCCCAAGGATCATTCTTGCAAGAAGTAAACTACTCGGATGGCTTTGCCAAGAAACATCAAAGCAAGACCAGCCAGCAGCTTCACACAAGTTAAAACATCTCACTGTCTTACTTACCAGGTGATGGAATTGAAACAAGAGTGAGTTCTCTCAGCGCTGGAGGAATCTGATGCTCAACTGTGGATCTCCTGGGTCTTTTATACAGCTGAAGAAGGGGTGATGCATTTGATTTTTCCAAGGCTCTAATTAATTGCTCACCATGTTCCTTTTGTCCTGTTTGTAACACCCAAGCAGTTTCAACGGTGATTTCACTCTTCTTAAGCCTCCTTCCTCATTGTTGATGCTTCAACCCATAGGTGGGGTCCCTCCAGACAGACATTGAGATGGGGTGAGGCTTTCCAAAGAAGTATTAGCCATTCGTGATTGAGATTGCCCGTAGATTTCACCAGAAACAAGTCTGGAGAACATGGTTGATGGAAGAGCAGAAGAAACATAGAACAGAGAATAGTAGAATTGGAAGGGACCTTGGAGGTCTTCTTGTGCAACCCCTGCTTGAGCAGGAGACTTCCTACCATTTCAGACAAACAGTTGTCCAATCTGTCTTCGAAAGCCTCCAGTGATGGAGCACCCACAACTTCTGAATGCAAGCTGTCCCATTGGTTGATTGCTATCAACCTTAGGAAATTTCTCCTTCATTCCAGGTTGTTTCTCTCCTTGCTTAGTTTCCATCCATTGTTTCTCATCTTGCCTTTTGGTGCTTTGGAAAATAGTTTTTCAGACCCCCTCATCTTTGTAAGAGTCCCTCACGTAAGGAAAATCAAGAGACATTTGAGATCTTCTCAGACTCAAGACCTTCTCCATATGATCCCAGAACTCAAATTTGGGCACAGTTGGTTCCCTTTAGGCTAGCTTAAAGTTAGTCTTTCATTAGGCCATCAATAAAGTTTGAAATTCATGAATCCACACATCCTCTTCCTTTAAAGTTGACCCCAAACTAGCGATCATTCCTGTATTTTGCTCAATTCCGATGTGGCATGTGGTACTGTGGTTTACGGACCATTCTTTACACTTATGTTCCTAGCCTGTTGTGATATATTCAGATGTCCAGGAGCCATAGCATCTGATGCGGTCCTTGTTGATCCAGGTGACGACCGATCCGGTATGGGACTTTTTTTATTTCTTCTCATCATTAGTGATGAAGGTGCCTGGGTTGGTTCACGGTGGCTAAGCCACTACCGATCAGGAAATCGGTAATCCCATAACCATAGGGACCGCCCCCGATAGCCGTCCAGGCCCAGCCACGGGATGATGATGATGATGATGATGATGATGATTAACAGTACATGCCCATATTTTTAAACAATGGGGAGCAACACTGGCCTTTCAGAACTGATGTGACTTAAATAAAGCAGTAAATGTGTTAAATACACCCAGTAAGGTAGGAAGGGAGCTGATTCCATTTATGAATTGATTGAATTGATTAAGTTACTTTAACGAAACTGGGTTTTTTAAAAAGAAAAAAGAAATAGGAACATTTTGAAATGCTGATTTTTAACTTCAAAAAAGAAACATAATAAGATCGTTCTGAAACTTTTCTGATCTTTTTTTCTGGAAATTCCTTGAGAGAATATTAGAAAACAAACTTTCTAAATGCTTTTTTTCTCTCCTAATGATCATTTAACCATAGAAATGTGGAAAATATAAGCATTTAAACTTGAAAAGTAAAGAGTTTCCACTTGAACAGGGCAGGAATTTTACTTAGGCATCCCATCAAGAGCTTAAAATTAGCGCTGCTCCACTTTTTTTTACAGCTCCAGGATGAAAAATTTAGGAAGTTCTGCAGCTTGTCTCCTGAACACGTGATTTTTGTAAGTCCTCCTGTCACGCATCACAATTAAACTGCACCTCACTTGGATTGTTATTCCAAGTAAATATCAGCAAATTATACTCAAACTCTGGGAATCCACAACCGGATAGCGGAATTATTTTAGCCATTTTTGAGTCAGTTGTTTCCTTTTTGTTTTGTTTTGTTTTGACACCCCCCCAAATTATTTTGGGAACATTTCAGCCAACTTTGGGAGAAGGTAGGCATGAGGATAGACAGTTGCAAGGATGGAAAAATCCTTTATTGAGAAAACATAGGTGTGACACTGGGAAAAACTGTTGCAATTAATTAAAAGCACAAACATCCCTTAGAATAACTGGAAGAATTGTATAAAAACCCCGGGATTTGGGAGAAATAGCATCCAGCATCGAGACACTCCAGCTGAATCCACTTCTCTACAGGAGCTGGTAAGTTTTACAGAGAGATTTTTAATTTGGCTGAAATCCTTCAGCCAACTTTTCCCAAAGGCCAGATTCTTGTTCTTGAGGTCCATCCTTCATTGGTTGTCAGCTTCAAGACCAGCCTGGTTCTTCAGGGAGAAAAAGATAACAAGGATAACCATTTGAAACCGATTTTCTTGGAATGGAGAAATGGACCATAGCTTCATTGTGGTCCTTTTCCATCCTAGATGGTCAGGTTCCTCCTCATGCATTCAAGGCCTACTTGACTTGAAGAAACATCATCCATTTTGCATGTTCTCTTCTCCAGTATTTAGTGTGAAGGCACCTTGGGTGGAGAATTACTTCCCCGAGGTCAAAAGCTTCAAGACTTGGTCTGGTTTGAACCTCATTTTGGAAGCTACTGAGAAGTCCTTCAAGAGCCATGTTGGATGAGTAGAGCGTAGATGTGGTTCAAGTTCTGGAAGAAAAGTCACCTGTGATGGAGAGAAGGAGGACATGGCTGCATTAAAAACAGCTCTGGTGGATTTCCAGAAGTTAACCAAGGACTACGTTGACCTCCTCCCATAGCCACCTTCTTAGCACTTCCATGCAAATATATCCGATGCTATCCATATGCAAGGCCCTACTCAATCGCATCCTTGTGTTTTAATTCCCAACTGCTTCTTAAAAGCTCAACAGTCCCAGATGCCCTGCAGGGAGAAAGCCAGGATGCTAATCTGAAGTAATCCAATTATATTCATGTATGTATCTCTGTGTGATGTTATCTCTCAGCTCTCCCTCCTGTTGTCTTCCCGTAGATCCACACCCCTTCTCATCAACCATGTCTTACGGATGGAATCACTGCTACCCCAACTGCACCCCAGTGACCGTCACTCTGCAGCCACCTCCATTCACCATGAACATCCCCAGCACTTCCCACTGTTGCCCTGAGCAGTATGTCTGTGTGGACCCCTGCAGACCTTGCTCTCCCTCTGTGTGTTCTCCTGTGGCCTGCTCGCCCACCGTGTGTGCTCCTTCTGTGTGTGCTCCTTCCGTGTGTGCTCCTTCGGTCTGTGGTCCGTCACCATGCGGCCCAGTGTCCTGTGGTCCTGCTCCTTGTAGTCCTGGATCCTACGGTCCGATGGTGTGCGGCCCGGGACTCAGCCGCAACAGATTCAGCTCCTGTTATACTTCCTGCAACCTTCCTTCTCGGAAATGCCTCCCCAGAGTCCAGAGCGTCTGTGATCCTTGCACCAAATACTAAGATGGCACCAGATGGGCTAGAACGAAGACCGTCCCCATCCCCTCTCTTCACAGCAACTGCCCTTGCGGATGTTGGCTCTTGACGGCTTCCTCTCTCGAGTTTGACTTCTTCAATTTCTTGCAAGCTTTCGCTTTGTTTCTTGGTTGGTGGTTGAACTCTTTGATCCCTTCTGTGCTTGCTGAAATCAAACTGTGGAAAAATTATACATGCTTTGCTTCTCATCCCAAATAAAATCTAATGGCATTGAAAAAAAAATCATGGTTTCCTGCTCTGATGACTTTGTGGTATTAACTTTCTCCTGAATTGAATGGGTCCCCAATGGTGAAACAGGGAAGAGGAGCACATAGAAAAGAGGGAGGGAGGGCGAGAGGGAAAAGGCAGGAAGGGAGAGAAAGGGAGGGAGGGAGGAAGAAATAGAGGAAGGGAGAGAGGCAGGAAGAGATAGAGAGAGGGAGGGAGAGAGAGAGGCAGGAAGAGATGGTGGGAGGGAGGGAGACAAATCAAAAATCTTACTTTAGAAAAAAAGCACTCTGTCTTTGACAACTAAATATCAATAAGTAATCATTAAAATGTCAATAACCAAGTAGTTGAGATGTGGGAATCATGTTCCTTTTCTACCCTGACTGATCAGACTGGATTACATCCAGGTTTGGTTGTGCAATACAAGAAGGGTGTTCCAGTGAGGAACATCACTGGAGGCTTTCAAGCAAAGGTTGAAGAACCATTTGTCTGGGATGACCTGGGGATTCTTGCCCTGAGCAGGATATCAAGACCCCCAAGATCTTTTCCAGTTCCATGGTTCTCCATTCCACGGGGTCTTCCTGCTAGCAAAAGGAAAACACAAATGGGTTTTGGAAGTTGGACAATTGAAGACCAAGCAATGGAATTCCATTGCAGCTTCAAGGCCTCAAAGTTATTTTTATTGAGTGTGCACAAGAAAGGAATCTCCATTGAATTATACCCCTCACAGGGACACCTTACTAAAACCC
>JANHFS010309925.1:0-14436 GCA_032467975.1 Trimeresurus albolabris
CTCAGCCAGCATGCCTGACTGAGAATTCTGGGAGTTGAAGTCCACAAGTCATAAAAGGGCCAAGTTTGAAGACCCCTGGTCTCAAGAATTAGGCTGGCTTCCCACAACATGTGCTACTGAGTGAAGGAAGGCACAAGGAGGACAGAGAGAGGGTCAGGAAAGGTGCTTGAGGACAAATTTCTTCCACTCTGGGATTAAAAATCCTCCATGGCTGAAAATCCATCTTGGATTTTGGCACAGACCTTTTTCTGCTAGGGTCCAGAGACTAAAGTATGTCCCCTGAGCAGGTGACAGCAAGTTGCAACCTTTCCTGCCAACTTTCCCATTGATTTTTTTGCTGAAGCGGCATGGACGTTTGCAAATGGTGATCACATGATCACAAGGCACTTTGCAACCAGTCATAAGTGCGAACAAGAAAGTTTAAATAAAATATAGAAGTTGAATATTGCCTAGCATGCATATTGATAAACTCCAAATATAGGTAGAAGTTATTGGTTAACTAACAAGGGTGGAAAAGGAAATGGAAGAATCGAAGAGTTTGAAATTGGCCCCAAGCATAAGCAAAATATGATCTGTATAAGCAGAGCTCAGGCTAAAGCAAACAAATGAACCTAATCATCATATTCACAAGAAAGCTGATCATAATTGAGGGGGTAAAGGCAAAAGTAGTGAAGGCTAAAGAGTCAGTGACTCTTTACAGTTACAGTGGTGATGGAAAAGTAATTCTGTGACCAATGTCTACATCTCAGCAACATGTTTGCAATTACAGTAAGTGCATTTTGTCCTGTGTATGATCTGCTTTTTTATTTCCACCTTTTGCAGAGCAGAGAGGCTATCTAAACAAGCAATCTCTCCTTGAGCTACTTTTCTCCATACAGTATTGCAACATGTCCCTAAAATGTGCTAACTGCAAGTTAACAAACTTAGCTCTATGATCTTAATTAGTTGATTAGAACTTTCCAGCCAGTTCTCAGTGCTGCCTGACACTGACCAGACCTTACTCAGTTTCACACTAAAGGTTTTTGTTTTCCTTCTATACAGCTTGTGGCAAGTGCTCTAAGCAGGCAACCAGCCCTAGCGCACATTCCAAAGGGTGGAAAGGGGGAGTTGGAATAAAAAGCTATAAGATTTGCCATTTTACCTGGCTTCCTCATGAGTTAAGTTCCAGAAACTTTGCCTGCCATCATATCCATCTGACAATGTAAAGTAAAGGAAAGTTGAAGTGACAGAATTTTTCACCTCAGGGACTTATTTGCTTAATAATTGAGTTGCCATTCCCAATTGTAGTAACTAAAACAAGGCTACATGTTATTACTAAAAATTTTTGATAACAAGCAATAATTTGTCAGTAGGTTTTCTATTCCATCTGCTAGTTTAGAACTGCTGTACCTTATATTTTTAATAATTAAACTGAGATTTTTCATAGCATGAATTGTCATACTGTCCTTATACTAGAAAACTCACACATGGCATATCAGCTTTAGTAGAAGTGGGAAGTAGAATATGATTGGAGAGTCAGTCTCATCTACACTGATGTGTCTGTTCACATAAAGGGAAAGGATTCAGGGAAAGGAAGCCTTTTCTGGCAGCATGTATAGACTTTGTGCATAAGGAACTAAAGGATACCAGATCCTACTTTCTTCTGCATGGAGGGAGGCCTGAGATCAGAGCAATCCTGCAACATTCCAGTTGGGACAAAACAGTTACCACTCCTCTTTGGGATTGTTATCAGACATGCTAGCAGCATGACCCAGGACCATCCATAATTAAAACAACTCCTTTATCTGTGTATCTTCTGGTCCAACCTTAAACCATTTTTGACAAATTGTTGTTCAATCTCTTCTTAAAAACTTCCAGTGTTGGAGCACTCACAACTTCTGGAGGCTAGTTGTTCCATTGATTAATTGTTCTAACTGTCAGGAAAATTTTCCTTCGTTCTAGGTTGGTCCTCTCCTTGATTAGTTTCCACCCATTGTTTCTTGTTCTGTCATCAGGTGCTTTGAAGAATAGGTTGACTCCCTCATCTTTGTGGCCTCCCCTTAGATATTGGAACACTGCCATCATGTCATCCCTAGTCCTTCTTTTCATTAAACTAGACTTATCCTATTCCTGCAACCTTTCTTTATATGTTTTAACCTCCAGTCCCCTAATCATCTTTGTTGCTCTTCTCTGCACTCTTTCTAGATTCTCAACATCTTTTTTATATCAACTTTTTTATAAGTCTCCCTTGACCTATGCTTGACTCCTGGTAACTACATGGGCATGACTTTCTTGGCATAACTTTCTAAGTTAAGACCAGTGGTGGGATTCAGATATGTGAACAACTGGTTCTCTGTGTGGATGCCGCTTCAGGAAGTCCATTCTGGGCCAAGGCAACAAAAAATTAGCTACCGGTTTTGCCGAACTGGTGTGAACTGGCTGAATGCCACCACTGATTAAGACTTATGCTACAGAAGGTAAAACAGGATTTGGCTATAGTCAGAACAGATAGGTAGTAATAGATAAAGATGTTTCAACAACCAGTGACAGGAATATCAGTTCCTGATGTGAAACAGAGTATTAGGGACAATACTTTACAACATGACTCTACATCCTGATTACTTCTATGTCAAACTCTTTGCTCAAATGGAACACCCCAGTATCTGCTATTAGTGACAATAGTCAGAAAACATAGTATGTAGCCAAAGAAAAGGCCCTCCTAAATTTGTGATTCTTATTATATTGAGATATTATGAGATATCATTATAATGCATGAGAGAGACTGCTCTAAAAGATGTACTTGGACAGGACTGGCTGATCCATTTGATACTCCAAATCCAAAATGTACTGTTTCAGAGGAGTAAATATACATTCATAGCCCATTGCCATAATAGCAGCCATCCATAGATGTAAAGTTTGTCAGGGAATATCTGATTCCAAGAAGAGTTGAAGCTATTGTTCAGAAGTGAGGGTATGAGACAGCCAACTGGAAAAACCAACAGCTTGAATCAATATGAGAGAATATTAGGATCAGGTCAACATTCCTGTTGTGGATAATCAGCTTTTTGATGCATGAATATGTTGGAGGCATAGCAGAGGACTTGGAAGATAGTCCTCAAAATTGAGATTGAACACTTTCTAGTGAAATAAATGACTTCTGTGGGCCCTACTGGGCTCCCAAAAAAAGTTGCGCTTTAATTCTAGCTGAAAAAAACCTTTAATGCAAAAAAGAATTTTGAAGAATTTTCAGATGCAGATTTTTGGGTATTAACTGTAACACTCAGCATGTTCTTTGTGCTTGCCAATAGTATATGGAACAATGCCAAAGATGGTAGTTTAGTCACCATATAAGAGTCATAGGAATTTTGATAAAGAACACAATCCAAGTGCTTGATTTGGGTTAGCAATTACGTAAATAGTCATTATTTAAGAATTTATAAAACCATAACCATAAAATCTATAAACCCAAATAAGAAACCCCCCTCCTAACTATGGTACTTGATATGTACTATGAGTTATAAAAGAATAATTATCCCAAAGTAATACTGAGTTTAAAATTGATGTGCTTAATTCACTTATACATTTTGTGTTTTGCATTGTATTGTATTGTATTGTTTGCTTTGCTTCACTTTGTTTTTATGTGTCTGTGAAATACCTGTCTATCCACCTTTCTATCTGGAAGCCTGGAGACATTAAGCATAATTTGTGGATAAAAATGCTACTATATATTTATAGATTCTAAGTCACAAAATAGTGGTGGGATTCAAATATGTAAACAACCGGTTCTTTGTGTGGATGCTGCTTCTAGAAGTCCATTCTGGGCCTGGGCAACAAAAAATTAGCTACCAGTTCTGCCGAAGTAGTGTGAACCGGCTGAATTCCACTACTGAAAATAGCAATGAAGATCCAAATATCACAGTTATATAAGCTCTGTGATCCTTCTTTTGCTCTTCTCTCCCTTGTCTGGGAACTTACTACTATATGTGACTGAAATAAAAAATAAATATTATTTATTTTCCTTACCCTGACTAACCTAGTAGCTATGAAATGAAACCCATTCTTGTCCGGATTAGCTCATGACCAGGAATACTGATAACGATCAGCTATTTCCTTGAAGTTGTACTTATGAGAACAATACAATGCCGCTTTTGTTTTCCTAGAAATGACATTTTAATACGACTTGAGAAGTTAAATTAATAGGGAAATATCTAGGCCTTTTTATCTTGTGACTACCATTTAACAGAGTAAGGATGGAGGAACAATACATTGTGGCCAATATTTGGTAATGATAGACAATAGAGAGTAGAGTAAATTTGAGGTACTAGTTGAAGGTACCAGACTACAAACCAGGAAACTGAGTTCTAATCTCATACTTAATGCAAAGCCAGCTGGATGACTTTAGAGAAGTCACTCTGACTCAGAAAGGAAGACAACAGTGAAAAGCCAATTTTAAAAATCATATAATAGCAATAGCACTTAGACTTATATACCACTTCATAGTGCTTTATCGACCTCTCTAAGTGGTTTACAGAGTCAGCATATTGTGCCCCAACAATTTGGGTCCTCATTTTATTGACCTCAGAAGGATGGAAGGCTGAGTCAACCTTGGGCTGGTCAGGATTAAATTCCTGGCAGTGAGCAGAGTCAACCTGCAATACTGCATTCTAACCACTGCACCACCATGGCTCAGTATAAAGAAAATTCACTTATCTAGAGAGTCTTCAGGAACCAAAACTGACTTGAAATCATAAAATTATTACTATAGATAACACCAACTTTAATACGGAGGTATTTGACAGCAGCATTTTAAGACTTCCCAGATGGGTGCCAGTTTAAAGAAATATTTTCAAACTGTGGACCTGATCTTGCAGAGAGATGCTGACTCATTTAACATAGTTTGAATCTTTGGTTCTCCAATGAGAAAAATCCATCTATATTATCTTCCTCTTACATGATTTAATCTGCATTTATTCACCCAAGATCTTAGCAAATCTTATTTTCTGTTTAAGATAGCCCCATGAAAAGTGAAGTAATGAAAACATTCCAAGCTTTATGGGAGACTTTTTATGCATCCCAGAAGAATACAGTGGAAAACTGTAAACCTACTTTTACCAGAACAATTATCTGAATATGCCCATGAAGTTACTGGACCTGAGCTCAACTTGAAGAAGACATTACTTAAAAAAAAAAATAAGGCAAGAATAGCTTAGACTCCAATTTACTCATATTCCCAACCACATCAAGCGAAAATGTATTATTAATTAATAGAGGAGGAGCCAAGATGGTGGACAGGCAGCAAAGGCTGTAAAGAGCTCCTCCAAAAATAAAAACTTCTTTTCTTTTCTTTTAACCTTTTAACCCTTTTTAACGCTGCATTATAACCTACTTTTAAGCTATTTTAACTCATTTAAACCTATTTTTAAATCTGTTTTAACCCTTGTTTGACTTTTTATAATAAAAGATTTTTTTATAAAGGATATATACTGGAGAAGCTACCATTTTTTACCTACATTTTAGTAACTCTACAAGCCAGGATTACCAAGAATGGGGAAAAGGAGAAAGAGACAGCATGTTCAACTTAGACCTGTCGAGCCTAGATGAGTTCAAATCACCAGGACCAGATGGATTACACCCCAAGATTCTCAAGGAACTGGCAGATATGATCTCAGAACCACTGAACTATATTTTTCAAAGATCCTGGAGCACTGGGGAACTACCAGAGGAGAAGAAAAGGAAAAGAGGACTGGAAAAGAGCTGATATACTTCCCATCTTCAAAAAAGGGGGAAAAATGGACCTTGCATATACCCTTTGCAAAAATTTACTTCATACCCTTCGTTGTCTAAGTTGTCTAAGCAAATTGTGATCTATATCTGGTACATGTAAGATCTTATCGAACTTACCACTACGTAGTACATATACTGTTCCTTGCCCCTATACAAAGAATGATTACCATTTCCCAGGCTTTCCTATTCTTGGGTAGCTGGTGCTAGACTAAAAAAAAGTTTTGGGTTATTTACAATATGTTCTTTTCCCCCACTGTCCAACAACTAAATGTCTTTAGTGTCTTTCTTATTTGCCTTCACCACAGAAATCTGTGTGTCTTCCTTCTTCCCTCTTTGTGCTGTCTCGCTCCAGCTTGTATCTTTTAATCTCCTTACTGGGCAATTTCTCTGGATATGTTGAGTGGATCCATATGCAAAGCAGCATTTCATTATACAGACTTTTATCTCCCACCTTGTTATCTTTCTGGAATGTGGCTCCTTTCTGAGTTTAAATTATTGTCATTTCTCTTGCATGTAACCGTTCTAATTTTTTCTTCTTCCAAAAGCCTCCAAGTTACATAACTCATAGTTAAGTCACACTTGTTCATGGACTCAAGACTTGTTACTAACACATCTCAAGTATCATCAAGGGAACTAAGCACAATATACATTTTGTCTGCTTCTCAAAACATCATTCTTTGCTCTTCTAATTGCATGTTTTCCTCATGAACTGGAGGTGATCCGGCAGACTTTCTCCAGACTATATCCTTGCTCTATCAAGTTTTCAGGTGAGTTACTTTGCTGCTTGTCATCTCTCTGACATAAATTCTGGGTAAGGCAATCCAGCATTCTCTAGCACAGAGGTCCCCAACCTTTTGGGCACCAGGGACCGGTTCCGTGGAGAGAGGTTTTTCCACAGACTGGAGGGTGCATGGTTTTGTGCTGCCTGCATCCCAAGGATGGAGCTTTGCTTGTTTGTATGGCCCGATTACTGGCATGCTGCGGCCCGGTACTGGTCCATAGACTGGAGGTTGGGGACCCCTGCTCTAGCAGATGTAAGCCCACGCACGTGTATTGCCTGACTATCCTCCAAGCACAAAATTATCCTGGGTAATGCTTTTTCATTTTGCCTTTGCTATTCCTCATTGAGATCTGCTGGACGATTGCTTAAAACTGTGTACAAATCCTGCCTCCACAGAAACAACTCCATCTTTAAGCCCTATGAGTGATAATTTGTCTCATTAAGACTAGCTAAAGGAAATCTTCATCCCATTTTTGTAACAAAGCATTGTGCTTTCTTTAAGGCGCAATCGCCCTCAGCCTCCCTTACATTCACAAATAAACTTTTTACTTCAGAGAAACTAACTACTGGTGCTTCAGGGTGCTTTTAGGTCCTTAACCTGTCAGGGAATTATATGGTAGGTATCCAAATGAAGTCATAGATGCTGAGATCTACTTGTAATTTTATATAAATAAATGTATTTTATATCAATATATCATCAGGAGCATCGTCAGGTATATCACAGAGCCCAGAGGGCACACAGAAGGGCGAGGAGCAAGGGGAAACTCTCCCTCAACACCCAAAGCAACCAATCAGAGTGCAGATTGCCTCATGTAATAGCCAGTACTCTTCAACAAATCAACCACAACTGTGTGTTCTGGCCCACTGCTCCAGCTACCAAATTTAAAAATCTTAACAGATAGTTACAGAAAGAATACACGGAAGGAGGCTGCAGGCAAATTACAATTATTAAAAGTTTATTAATAAGATTCCAAGACTACAAAAAAAGGAGTTTCTTCCCAAAAGTAGGTTGGGAAACTCAAGTGATAAGGAATAATTGCCTTGGAACTACTCAAAAAGAGCCTGCCTTTCTGGGGCTGATCTCACTCCTTCTCTTCCTCCTGGTCAGAATATAACAAAGGGAGATGGCAAGATTTCTTTAGCTAAATCTTAAAGAGGAATGAAGAGACAACGAGCACCATTTTGTGCGAATTAACACAAGTCTGCAGATTGAAATGCTTTCTGAATTTGATATATGTGTGCCATTTCCATATCATATAGTCTTTAGGTAAATTAAGAGGGAAATCAAGGAAGCCATCAGCCCTCTGGCTAGAAAAAATAGTGAGATGGTAATAGGCAACTGGGAGGAAACTGAAGGGCTTAATCCCTATTTTGTATCCCTCTTTCCGTATCATGGGGAGGGAAAAGAAAAATGCAGGTCAAACTAGGAAAGGGAACACCTGACTATTCTGAATGAATTCAAATATTCAGGACTAGAAAGATTATTCTGAAGTGCCTTCCATGGATTTATATGGTTTCTTCGGTGTGCATTCTTTTATGAATGAGAATTATGGTGTCTTTCTGGAGTAAAGCTCTTTCCACACTCCCTGCATTTACGTTTCTTCCCTGTAAGGATCCTCTAATGGTGAGTCAGAAAAGAGTTTCTACTGGAGGCATTTATCCATTTAGAAGGCTTCCTCCCTGCATGGATCCTTTCACGATGACTAAGATGTTCTTTCCCAATAAAATTATTTCCACATTGCATGCATTATATGGATTTTCTCATGTGTGGATTCTTTCATGAGTCTTGTTAGAACTTTTTGCACACTACATGCATTTATGTAATTTCTCCTTCGTGTGGATCTTTTTATGAAAATTAAGCGGTCCTCTTTGAGCGAAGCTTTTTCCACACTCTGTGCATTTATATGGTCTCTCCCCTGTATGGATTCTTTCGTGATTAATAAGAGCACTTGTCTGATTAAATTGCTTTCCGCATTCCATGCACTTGTATGGCCTCTCCCCAGTGTGAATCCTTTCATGACGAGTAAGATCTCTGTTCCAGTTAAAGCTTTTTCCACACTCCAAGCATTTATATGGTCTCTCCACTGAGTGGATCCTTTTGTGAGAATAAAGATGCCCTGTCCTAGCAAACATCTTTCCACAGTCTGTGCATTTATATGGTTTATCTCCTGTGTGAATTCTTTCGTGACCGGTAAGACATCCTTTCCTGACAAAACTCTTTCCACACTCCAAGCATTTATATGGTCTCTCCCCTGTGTGGATCCTTTTATGAGTGCTAAGATGTCCTTTCCAAGCAAAGCTCTTTCCACACTCCATGCATTTATATGGTCTCTCCCCAGTGTGGATCCTCTTATGATGAATTAATTCTGAGTTCCGACAAAAGCTTTTTCCACACTCCATACATGTATACGGTCTTTCCCCTGTGTGAATTCTTTGGTGCACAGTGAGGCGCCCCTTGTCAATAAAGCTCTTTCCACACTCCATGCATTTATACGGTTTGTCTGGTGTATGAATCATTTGATGTCGACTAAGGTCTCTGCTGTCAAAAAAGCTCTTTCCACATTCCAGGCATTTATATGGTCTCTCCCCTGTATGGATCTTTTTATGAGCATTAAGATGTGCTCTTTGAGTAAAGCTTTTTCCACACTCTGTGCATTTATATGGTCTCTCCCCAGTGTGGATTCTTTCATGATGAATTAGACCTCTGCTCCAGTTAAAGCTTTTTCCACACTCCAAGCATTTAAATAGTTTCCCCCCGAAGTGGGTCCTTTTATGAGCATTAAGTTGTGCTGTTTGAGCAAAGGTTTTTCCACACTCTGTGCATTTATATGGTCTCTCCCCTGTATGGATTCTTTCATGATGAATGAGATGAGCTTTCTGAGTAAACTGCTTTGCACAGTCCGTGCAGTTGTATGGTCTCTCCCCGGTGTGGATCCTTTCATGAACAGTAAGATGTCTTTTCTGAATAAAGTCTTTCCCACACACTATGCATCTATATGGTCGCTCCCCAGTATGGACCCGCTTATGACGAATAAGTTCTGAGTTCCAACAAAAGCTTCTTCCACACTCCATGCATTTATATGGTTTTCCCCCCATGTGTATCCTTTGATGGAAAATAAGGCTCCAATTGTCAATAAACCTGTTTCCATACTCCATGCATTTATATGGTCTCTCACCTGTGTGGATCTTCGGATGACAATGAAGATTACTTTTGCTACTGAAGCTCTTTCCGGACTGCATGCATAGTTTCATCTTTTTGCTTAGGTTGAAATCTGTCTCATATTTTACAAAGGTATGTGGTTTGTGTTTCCTATACAGTATTTTAGGTAAAGTAAAAGAGAAGGAATGACTCTTTGCAGACATTTCTCTTTCCATTGTCAATAGCCTTGGCTCCTTTTCTTTCTCATTCACCAGCCCATCACCATCACCTGCTTGTAAAAAAAAGGAAAAATAGAAATTATCATTAGAATTTACAATGGTGGCGAGGGGGGGGGGTCCTCCCCAAATCAAAAATATGTCCATCTTGTCATCAAGCTTGGCACCAGCTATATGTCAAGCTAAGAGATGGTGGACGCAAATAGTTATCTAAGAGACTCTAATAGTAGCCAAGGAATTTTCCAGCCCTGAACTAGATTAAGATTTTGCTACTGATAGGTCAATCTCACAAGGGATTTCCATGGAACATCCAAAGCCTTTCCCAAAGCCATGGTGAACATTTTTGCCAAGGCCTTGTGTTCTAGAAGAGTAGCTATGATGACAACCTTGGACAAAATTGCCCATGAAGTGCTTCTGCTGGCCTGTGTTCTAGGGGGGCCTTGGCAGTTGAAGGGAATCAAAGATAAGTGTACAGGGCTCTTTGCGGCCATGGCTCCTCCGCTGGATATTAGCTATACAGCCAATATTCTGACCCTGATTTTCCTGAGATTAGGAAAGGTTAAAAAGATGGTGGCCAGTAGAGTTCGGACCACCTTAAGCAATTGAGTGCAGATATCTTCCCTGTTTACCCCCCACTTAAAACATTTTTCCCAATGAATGGAACCCAGAGCAAAGGGGGTCCTTACCCAGAGAAACCATATTTCTAAAAAGCTCCAGCATGACTTCCCTGCACAAGGCTTTCTGGCCAGAATCCAGCAATGCCCACTCCTCTTCTGTAAAGTCCACAGCCACCTCCTCCAAGGGAACAGAGTCCTAGAAAGAGAAAGAAAATCTTCTCCCGCAGACAGTCCTCTCTTATTTTTTTTTCTTACTTCCAAAAGAGAAAACAGAGTTTTGCAAGAGACCAAATGGGCATTTTCTAATAGGACAGGCATAAGTTCTACAGATCCACATAATCCTCAGGGCTGTGAATGTCTTAGAAAACAGGACAAACCTACTAGGAGGTTCTTACCTGGCCTACTTCAAAATATTGAAAATGAGCCTGGAAATCTCAGATCATTTGATGAATACCCTTATTTTTACAAGCAATTAATGCCGACATAGCAGTTTTTATACAGAAAATCTGTCCTTAGTGTGATTCATTTTTAAGTGGATATTTTGGCCTATTTCTGAAACAATTTTTTTTTACAATTTCTCTTGTCTTGCTTAATGACCTCAATTTTTTAAACTAGTTGTCCAAAGTCTTTTTAAAAATTCCAACGTATCAATTACATTTCCTAATACAAGACTCTTCTGAATTGTCTTTCTTGTGCATCCCCAGAACAATTCTAAAGACTGAATCAGTGAGACTCACTGGGTCATTTTCTCACAAAAAACCTATGCTTACCTGGCAAGTTGGCCCTATTTGGATCTTCGAGAAAACATCCTCTTTAGAAGGACTGGATCGATCCCCTCTTTCCTGAAACTCTGCTGAAATGTCATCCATGAACAGCTCCTGCAACTAAAAGAACAGCCTGGTTTATCATCCACTTACAAATGAAGATAAAGGTGTTATTTGTCCTTTCCCAACCCATCGAAGTGAGAGAACTTGGGAACTCCTGTTCTGTGGGTGGCTGCTATTTCTTGATTAATGCTAGTCACTTCTGTGAAACACTTCATCACTTCTTTTTTATTTTGTTTTTTTATTTCGATCAGGAACTAAGTGTTCATTTCCTTCTCTTCACTTGACAGGTATGACCTTTTCCTGTTTGTAGATGTAGTTATGCCTGTTCTATCTCTTATTTCAGGAGTACTTTGCTTTATATTTGGGGATATATGTTGAGGGATAGAATCATTCTCCCCTTCCTTTTGTGGAGGCTTCTCTGTGCTTCTTGCAGTGTGGGACTATATCAGCCTGTCAGTTCAGGGAAAGACTTTGGGAGATGCCTTCAGGGATAAAATGCACCCCTTGAAAACACTGTGATTGTCATTAAAAGGCAATTTCATACTTCATTATTTCTCACCTTAAATTCCCAATCACAGTTAATTTTTAGATATAAATCTTTTAATATAATTTTGACTATCCAGAAAAGAAGAGTCGATCCAGAGAATTTCTATTGGAAAGTCTGGGAAGCAAATCACGTCCACCCTTCACACATTCTGCCTTCTGCAATTCAAAGGCACAAATCAGAACAGGATCAAAGTGCCCTGGGAAACAACAAATGTTAATAGTGTGAAAACATTCCTCCTAATCTTACCACAACCCGAGATCTCTTTTATCCTGAGATCTGTTTGATGAAATAAGTAAATAGACCTTTCCCCCCTCATGGTTACCACTTTCAGTGAAAAAAAATGCTAAACCACCTCAGCAGGGTGCCTTGAACTGCAGTCATTTCTGTCCTGAGGGCTAACCAGATGCCTGCCCTAATCTCTTAATGTTTGTGATTTCTTACAAAATCTGCTACATACATCAACAACCCAATAGGATTTTTTTTTTACCAGTGTGGAAACAGAAGCATTTGCCTCAAGATGAAATGAGTTCCCAAATATTAGGAGCTGCTGAAAACCTTGCACTGATTTCTTCTTCATATCTGTGATTTCTTACTGAGAGGCTGCTAAATCTATCAGCGTCTCCCCCCACCACCTTTTGCATCCCTCGGGATGAAGTCGTCTCACCTGCCGGCCCTTTTGGGGGGGCTCCCGGGGGTCGGAGGAGGGCGGCGGGCCGAGCAGGAACCCCTCGGCCAGGGCCACCGCCTGGGCGCAGCTCTCCGCCCCGCACTCCCGCAACCAGCCCGCCAACTCCGGGGGCAGCAGGGCCAGCAGCTGCTCCAGCACCACCCGGTCCAGCATCTCGGCTTTGCCGCCCCGCTCGGGCCGCAGCCACCCACGACACAGCCGGTGAAGGCGGCTGCAGAGTGCCCGGGGCCCCTCGTCCTCTCGGGGGCGGCAGCTGCGGAAGCACCGGCGCTCGGCCTCGGAACTGCGGGGTCCCTCGGGGAGGCCGCTCCTCGCTTGAAGGGCCGCGGGGGCCGCTGCTGCTCCCGCCCACGGAGACCCTCGGGCCTCCATTCGGCCTCCCGCTTCGATGAAGCCCGAACAGGGAAAGCTCCCTCTGAGGCGACCCTCGTCACGGCGGACCCTCTCGCCCCGCCCCTCTCCCGGTTTCTGAGGGAGACGAGAAGGGGCGGGGCTCCGCTGCCTCAGAGCTTCTGAGGCGGAGAAGAGCAGCTGCAAGTCGTTCCCGCCTCAGATTCCCGCGCCCTCCTATCCCCACAGAATCTCGGTCAGAAAGGGCTGCTTCCTAGAGAGGCAAAACGCGATAAGCCCCTTGGTTTACTGCTCTTGGCTAGAGCGTCTTCTAACGCAACTATCGCTTGTCGTGTCCTCTGCTCAGTACTGAGGGCCGGCAACGGTCTTCTGCGCATGCCCTGTTCTTTGCAATCGCTCAAAAAATCTGTAGAAGTCGGCTAGGCTGGGTGCCGGGGATGATGGGCATGGAGGAGATAGAGTAGTGGCCAAAATTGTGGAAGCCTTTTGGGGAAAGTGTATTTTTGAGGTTTGATGGCTAATAACACCACTTTTTTTGAGGTAGTACTATAAAATTATATATCAATGGAGAGATGATTTAATGAAGAATGTAATGCAACGTAGCGTTAAATAAGTAAGCAATAACAGTTTTAGGGACTCCTTCAAACCAGTTGGCCCTCTCTGTTGTATTAACATTGTGGTAACACTCAATGCAGGAACCCCTCCTTTTTCTGCAGCGTGCACATCCGCCCGTTGTTTTTCGTCTCTATTTCTGCTGGGTTGAAATCTTGACTTTTTTCTGCTTGATCTTTCCTGGCTTCTTGATTCTTGGAAGAGTTGATCTGGTTTCAAAGGGCTGCACTACTTAAAAAGGTTGTCCGCCTAAAGTGGGTTTGTCTCCGTTTCAGAGTTTCTTCTCCAAAATGTGTTGGGAAACTCAAAGTGGTCAGGAATAATTGCTCTGGCAACTGCTCCAAAAGAGGTTGCCTTCTTGAGGCCGACCTTACTGGATTAAATATGCATGCGATTGGGGCATTGGTTAATCACATCACACATACAGGTAGTCCTCGACTTAACGACCACAATTGAGCCCAAAACGTATGTTCTTAAGTGAGGAATTTGTGGGTTTGCCCCCAGTTTATGACTTTTCTTGCCATGTTTGTTTATGTCAGGCAGGTCAAACATGCGACGTATCGCGACTTTCCCATTGCCGGCAATGAGGTGGCCGCGGTTTTGATGTGATGCATCCGGATACGGGCCGGCAGTTTGACATGCCTGGTTTAAGTGAATAGTTGCAGTGGCTAAATTAACAACGGGATTATTAAGTAAATTTGGTTTCTCCATTAACTTTGCTTGTCAGAAGGTCGCAAAAGGAGATCACGTAACCCCTCGACCAGGGGTAGACAACCTTGGCTTTTATGACTTGTGGACCAACTCCCAGAATTCCTGAACCAGCATGGCTCAGCTTGGAAACCTCTCCCTTTTCCCTCAGCATGGCTGGCTCAGGA
>JANHFS010310705.1:0-14034 GCA_032467975.1 Trimeresurus albolabris
AATTCTGGGAGTTGAAGTCCACAAGTCATAAAAGGGCCACGTTTGAAGACCCCTGCCTTATCTTCTGATATAGCAGAGGTCCTAACGACACCTATCTGAGGCATTTAATCTCACTGAGTCAAACAAAGGAGAATTTTCTTTACCTGGAATGGTGACAAGAGTTCCTCAGCTACATCTAGAAGTACCAAAGGACCATAAGACAAAATCAATTTGCAAGAAGGTCAGCAGAGTGGGAATGAATTTCATTTCCCTACTAATGGGTTCAGCTCAATTTTGCTTAGAAGTTAGTTACTGGAGAATTTGGAAGACTTTCCTGAGCATTTGGCAGATAGTCAAAGGTAAGTTTCTGAGACCAATTCCATCCAGAACAATAGGAACTGCTACCTGATGTTGAAGATTAGATCCCCGTTAATATATGACCATCTCAAATAATGTGCAGACCTGAAGAAAATCTATATATTTCCAATTTCTTCTGAATATTCATCTTCAAAAAGGAAATTTATGCACTGAACCTCACTGAAACTCTTTAGGACACAGAACTCCATAAATAATTCAAGAGGGAAAAACAAAGAAGGTTTTTGCAAGAGGTTTCCTTTTTGATAACTGATTTTAAGCAATGCAAGGCCAGCTTTCTCTAGAACAGTGGTTCCCAACCAGTGGTGGGATTCAAATATCTGAACAACTGGTTTTATTATGTGATGTAGGCCTGGGCCGCCAATGCCTAGAATGGACTTCTGGAAGTGACATCATGCACTTTTGGTGGACCGTCCTAGGCCTGGGAGGCCTCCGAGGCCTAGACTGGACTTCCAGAAGCCAGCTGGTTCTCCGAATTCAGGTAAATTTAGCTACCGGTTCTCCCGAACCGGTGCAAATTGGCTGAATTCCACCACTGTTCCCAACCTTTTCTATACCCTGCGCCCGTAGAACGCTTTTGATATATTCTTGCACCCCTTACAAAAGTTTGAAATAACAGCAACAAATTGAAAACCCAAGTTTTCGCACCCCCTGGAATATCGTCTCGCACACCCTGGTTAGGAACCCCTGCTCTAGGAGGAGAGAAATAATTTCAACAGACTTTCAGTCATTTCTGCTGGCACAGCTGCAGCACAAACGCTGAAAAATGAAAGTTCGCAAAATCAAAAAGTCTATCTTCCTCTTTAAAAAACAAAAATGGAACAAGAAATGTCCAGGGATAGCTTCATGAACTCACTGTAGTGTAGATGTAAGAATCAACAGGTAATTGATTAAGCAGTTTGTTACAAGTAAAGCTCAAAACTGCATTATTCCATTTAATGTTAGATAGTCTTGATGAATAAAACAGTTTCTTAGAAAAGCTCACACAATATTTGTATACATTACAGTTCAACAATCGTAAATCCCTTTAAGTCACTTCAAAAGTATAACTAATTGTTAGGAATGTGAAGGTGCTACAAGTATAGCATTAGGAAGCCTGTTCTGTATTCATTTTTTCAAGTCTGTGTTGAAATCTTTTATGGAGTCAGGGAACAGAGCATATATTACAAGATTCACTGAAAATATCTTTGCCAATGATCATCATGTAGTAATTCAACAGTTTCAGCAGGTTGATTCATTCATTCATTCATTCACCCTCCCAAATAGGATGGATACTTATTAGTTTTTCCCTGCAATTATATTCTGTGCAAGAGAACTCTGGCGGTGCAATAAACTAAAAATGAAATATCCTTTGGTGGGGATGATCAGAGAAAAAGAACAGGTGAATTACAGGGTTAATGTGATTGTATGGTGGTGAACATTAATAACACACTGGAAATCAAAACAGAAAAGTATTTATGACATTCTTTCTGCACCAAAGTTTTCTCTTGAACATTAAATATTGAATTGTTTTTTCACTTACTTCCACATTAAATACATGGTTGTTGTTTTTTACTGCAGGCTCATATGGATTAAGATACTTAAATCTATATAGACAATTTATTTTTATTTTTTTGTCAGCTATCAAAGATTTCAAAGTATAATATGTATCCCCTGGTTCAAAATAAAATACATCATTACTTAGCATTAAATCTAGTATTCAGGCGTAGGCTCTTTGTCTACTTGATCCAATCAAATAATGCTTGCTAATAGGCAGAGCTTCACTATTTTATCTGTAAGTGAGATGAATCTCAATTTTCCTATTTAATCTATGGAATGAGGTAGAGACAGATGGGAACTGTTGATTGATGGGAATGCTGAATCACTAAGCATCCTTATCCTCTTCTCTAGGAAAAACTGGCCCTTCCACTCTCTTCTCTGACTTAATAGTGAAGGAGGGAGCAGTTCATTTTCACACTGATCTTTTGACACTTTCTGAAACATAGGCAACTTTCAGGCACAAGGAACCAGAACAATTCTGTGAGTAGCCTAAAATAGTTCCTTTATTGTTGATTACCAATTTACAAGAACCTTGCCAGACTAACCGCATTCTCTTGGGAACAGAAAGATAAAGGCTTCAATATTCAGCCTCTGCTGCTTCTTCTCACAGAGTGACTCCAAGTTGGAATATCTCATTATTCCCCCTTTTATCACAGCAACCATGCAAAGGATCTTGATGGATCAGCAAAATTTTGGGAAGAATTCTCCCCCTCCAGTCTTCATTTTAGAGCTGTGAGAAGATAGAAAAGACTGCCAATGTGATATATTATGTTTCCCCAAAAATAAGACCGGGTCTTATATTAATTTTTGCTCTAAAAGACACATTAGAGCTTATTTTCCAGTTAGGGCTGATATTCGGGGAAATACGGTACTAAATGAGTCCATCTGGCTGAAGATCTTAACTGGGGCTTATTTTTGGGGTGGGGCTTATATTACGAGCATCCTGAAAAATCATGTTAGGGCTTATTTTCCTGAAAAACACAGTAATGATTAAGGTGCTGGACCAGGAATAGAAAGAACCAGTTCATGGGCATCCTCAGCCATGGAAGCTCTCTTGTAATTCCAATGAAATCATTAGCTTTGTTTTCAGAGCATCAAATCAATTATTTTAACATTTTAGAGCAGTGATGGCGAACCTTTTAGAGACTGAGTCCCAAAACCTGCCCACCCACCACTGCTCCACCTCCCGCCCTACCTGCTCCATCCCTGCCCTGCCCGCTGGGCCACCCGCCGCCTTCATGGCCCGCCGATCATCCAGGCGGCCCTGCAGCACCATGGCAGCCACGTCCTGTGCCCGCACCCCACAACATCATCTGCGCGCGACAGGGTGCGAGGGTTAGGGTTAGGGTTAGTTTTGTCCCTGATGCCTGGCTGCCATGTCCTTGGCTGCAATACTCTGTGCGGGCTATGCCTGGGGATGACTCTCCTCCAAGGGGGCTGCTGGTGAGGAGGGGGCCATGGGGGGAGGCAGGGCTGGGGCGACAGCACGTGTGCCCACAGAGAGGGCTCTGAGTGCCACCTCTGGCATGTGTGCCATAGGTTCGCCACCACTGTTCTAGGACTTCATGGTACCCTTGTCTTAGTGAATGTACCAGTAACAAAATGGCCTGCTGCTAGCATTGCTGACAAAGGAAAGCCAGACATTGGCTTTTGCACTGATTTTGCAGTCCAAAGGAAAATAAAGGAACTGCAGGAGATGATCAGATTGAGCCCAAGGAAGGAGTCAAGAGCATCATCAATCTGAAGTGCCTTCATGCCCACAAAAGATCTAAGTTCAGCCCTCCTGAAATTCCATTGACTCTTATTTACCGCAAATTTGCTTTGACCATTAGTAGTTCAGATTCTTGTAGAGAGATAGCATGGAATAAACTTGTACTCAGTTGAGGAACCCAGGTTCCTGATTTCTTGCACCTGACGGCAAAGTTCTCCAAAAATTTTCTCTGGTGTCAGTTTCATGGCACCAGAATTTACTATCTCCAGCATAACTTCCATAACAGCCCTTAATACAGTGGATTTATGTCACTATTAGGTATGCTGATGATAGACTCAGTCATTCCCACCATACACTATCCCCAATGATTCTGCTTGCCAATGAGAGTGTTACAGCTATATTAAAAATGTTTTACAGTAAAGATATATTTTGTTTTGGAAAAAACAATTCTAATTTCATGATCTCAGCACTGGAAGAAACAGAAAGACGACTTGCTTGGTTGATCAGATTTTTGATGTTTTTCTAACTCTGCACATAATTATCTCACTTGATTTTAAACAAGGAAACAAAGTCCTGCTTATAGTTATTAGTACTCCAAAAGCGACCGGGTATCACTAAAGAATGTTTTGAATTCAAATATCTATTTAATTTCCCTTATTATAATAACATTTAGTAATCTTTACTGTGGCTAGATTACTTCTGGGTTAATATATGGATCATTACTACCTGGGACTTACAAAAAGTAGAGTCTACGATTAATATGGCCTACCCTACAGAACTGATGGATCTGTTTGATTTCCCACAAGAAGTTCAAGATTTTCTCGGTATAATTTACCAGCCAATTTTACCATATGGCTGATCAATACCTGAAATTCAGAAAAGAGTACAATGTTGGATTTGACTGTTAATGAGCAGCCTCCTGTTCACCAATTATGGGATGTCCACATTTAAGGCTTTGGCAATAAGAATGGTAAAGTATAATTATTTCCTCTATTTACTGCACCACAAGAATGCAGTCTAATAACTCTATTTAAGATAACCCTGTTGAGAAGGAGGAAAAAGGCCAAGCGTGGGGGGAAAAAAGCAGAATTTTTAGTGTAAATGAAACCAGATAATGTAAATAAATTTATCTGATTTAATCCATCGGAGGTCTTTGACAGTTAAAAACTGCGTTCTCCATCTATACTTGGACATCATTTGTTTATTCTTTCTCCTGGATTTTGGGATTGGAGCTTTTAATACTTGATTAGACATGTGTATGATGTTTATCTACCGGGTTGGGACAAGAGTGCCTTTGAAGATTATATAGTGTGCCTTTTGTATCTCTTCTTAAATCGGGAGTCAGTCAGTCACTCATGCCCTAGTGCAGTGGTTCTCAACCTTTCTAATGCCGCGACCCCTTAATACAGTTTCTCATGTTGTGGTGACCCCCAACCCCCCATCCAGCTGGCCAGGGAGGGGGGCAGGAAGGCTGCTCCTCCGGCTCCGCCCAGCCTGGTTGGAGAAGCGCCATTCCTCTCCCTCTTTCTCTCTCTCTTTCCTCTCTCTCTTTTCTCCCTCTTCTCTCTTTCCTCTCTTTTTCTGTTTCTCTTTCCTCTCTCTCTTTCTCTCTTTCCTCTCTTCTCTCTATCCTTCTTTCCTATCTCTTTCCCTTTCCTCTTTTTCTCTTTCCTCTCCCCATTTCTCTTTCTTCTTTCCTTTTTCTTTTTCTTTCTCTTCTCTTTTCTCCCTCTCTTTCCTCTCTCTTCTTTCTCTTTCCTCTTTCTTCTCTCTATCTCTTTCCTCTTTCCCTCTTTCCTCTCTTTCCCTCTTTCCTCTTTTTCTCTTTCCTCTCCCCGTTTCTTTCCTCTTTTTCTCTCTTTCTCTTTCCTCTCTCTCTTTCTCTCTGTTTCATCCCTTTCTCTTTCTTTCCTCTCTCTTTTCCTCTGTTTCTCTCTCTTTCCTCTCTCTCTTACGGCAGCGTCATCGGGGGGCCCTGCCCCCCCGCCCCAGCCTCCGCTGCGTCCTCAGCCAAATGGGCGGGGATGGTGAACAGGACGGGAGGCAGCGGCTCCAGCGGCCACTGCTGCATCGTTGGGGGTCCTCGCCGGGACGGCCGACGCCCTCGCCAGGATTCTGCGCTGCCTGGCCTCATTCTCCGCCCATCCGATTAAGCCGCAGTGGAGGCTGGTGCCGCACGGCCTGCCAGCTCCTCCGCCAGCTCGGCTGTTCACCCCCAGGCACCCCTCTTCCTCCCGACGCCCGCCTGAGCTGCCTTGGAGGCAGCAGGAAGAAGGAAAGGAGAAGGACGAGCAAACCGCCGTCACCATCCCAGCCGTGACTCCGCGCTGCCCGGCCTCGCCCTTCGCCCATCCAATTGAGCTGCAGTGGATGCTGGTGCCGTGCGGCCCGCTAGCCCCTCCGCCAGCCCGGCTGCTCCCCCCCAGGCACCTCTCTTCCTCCCGACGCCCGCCCGAGCTGCCTTGGAGGCAGCAGAAGGAGAGAAGAAGGGCAAGCAAACTGCTGCCGCCATCCGAGCCGCGACTCCGCACTGCCCGGCCTCGCCCTTCGCCCATCCAATTGAGCCGCGGTGGAGGTTGGTGCCGCGAGGCCTGCCAGCCCCTCCGCCAGCTCAGCTGCTCCCCCCAGGCACCCCTCTTCTTCCTGACGCCCGCCCGAGCTGCCTTGGAGGCAGCAGGAGGAAGGAGAGAAGAAGGGCGAGCAAACCGCCGCTGCCATCCCAGCCGTGACTCCACGCTGCCCGGCCTCGCCCTTTGCCCATCCAATTGAGCCGTGGTGGAGGCTGGTGCCGCGCGGCCTGCTAGCCCCTCCTCCAGCCCAGCTGCTCCCCCCCAGGCACCCCTTTTGCCCCAGTGCCCGCCCAAGCTGCTTTGGGGGCAGCAGGAGGAAGAAGGGGAGGAGGAAGAGGAGGGCAAGGAAGTCGCCGCCAGCGCTGGGCCCCAGGAGGGGACTCTCCTCTCCTACCTTTGCTGAATCTCCTTCCTCCTTCCCGGCAGCCTGGACTCTGGTGCGCCTTCCTGGCCAGCGGGTCCAATGGCTGGGGATCACAGGGACTGGTCTCCCTTGGACCGCGGCTTGCGGGAGGGCTGGCCCGCTCAGCGGAGCCTCCAGCGGGCCACTTCCAGCAGAGATCCCGGGGCTTCCCCGGGCCCGCGCTTCTCCCAGGGGGTGGGGCACCCGGGCACAGGACCAATCAGGAGCCCTGCAGGAGGTAAGTCCACCTGAGAGAGAGAGAGAAGGGAAGCGAAAGTGCCTCTCTGTCTCTCTCTCTCTGCAAATGGCGGAGGAGGCTGTACGGAGACGGATGCAAAGCGGTGTCTCAGTTCCTAAGACCATTGGAAATATGTGTTTTTCCGATGGTCTTAGGCGACCCCTGTGAAAGAGTCATTCGACCCCCAAAAGGGTCGCGACCCACAGGTTGAGAACCGCTGCCCTAGTCACTTGGACTACTGCAATGCATTCTACATGGAACTGCTCTTGAAGACTACTTGGAGGCTACAACCAGTCCAGTAGTGTGAGTAGTGATGAGAATGTCATGCTATCAGTATGTAACGCCACTATTTCACAAGCTGCACTTACACTTACTACTTGGCTTCCAAGTGCAATTCAAGGTGCTGGTTATCACTTATACTATAGAATGTTTCAGGGTCTAAGAGTATCTATCTCCGAATTTTCTGCCTGTCTGGTAGAGTCAGTAAAGGAATGTCATCTATTGAGGTAGAGGTTGCAGTACCAGCCATCTGAATATATCCCCTCTTTAAAAATCTATAGTTCTTGCCCTAACTAACATTCAGAAAGTCACTGAAAACTTGGTTAGCTTCCCACACTTGGGGCTGATTGGTAGTTGAGACAGTGAAGTTTGGTTGTTGTTGGTTTTTTTGTCTTCTAGGTGCTCATGATCTAGTTCAGAAGTCCCCAACCTATGGACCACGGCCTGGTACCGGGCCATGGTCTGTTGGCCACTGGGCTGCAGGAATGGCTGGTGAGTGTGCACACACACCCCATTTGCGCTAGCACGCATGTGCATACACACATTTCCCTGCTCCTTCCTTTCCCTCCAGGCCTTCAACCTGGAAAAGTTGGGGAGCTCTAATCTAGTAGACTCTAAACCAGGGGTCGGCAAGCTGAAACTCTGAAAGAGCCACTTGGACCCGTTTTCCTCACAAAAGAAAAAACTGGGAGCCGCATGTGTGCGCGCATGGGGCTTGATTAAAGAGTGGAGTCTAAGACGAGACTTGCACCGGCTCTGCCCCTGTCCAGCTCCGTCCTGGCTTCTCCTCCCCTCGGAAAAGACTGCTCTCCCTCACCCCACGCTCTCCCTTTCTGGGACTTTCTTCTTTCCACCTTTTGGCACGAAGGTTCCCAGGGGAGGAGGCCGATGGGGAGAAGGAGCTGCTGGCTCGCCTATCTCAGCCTGGTGCGGGAGGCTGGAGTTGAGGCTTCTGGCTTGCTCTGGGAGGGGTGCTCGGAAAAGAGAGGATGAGAAGTGGAAAGTGGGAGAAAGGACGTCTTCCATCTCTCTGGGGTTCTTTTGCTGGGAGGGCGAGGAAGCAGCAATTCGGCTCCGCAGGAGGTGGGAGTAGGCAGTCTCTCCTTCAAGCATTGCCAAGTGACTGCAGGAGTGAAGCGAGATCCGAGTCCCTGGAATGTCAACTTTGCGAAAGAGGAAGGCGGTGGTGGGATTAAAATAAAACGGGATGGGGGGAAGTTGAGGAAACCCAGCAGACGCCTCTATCAGAGGGTGAGCAAGAAAGACTCGGGGAGAGGAAGAAAGCTTTCGGGGCTTGCCCAGCAGGCAGATGCTCCCCGCTCTCAGAAATCGCCATGGCAGGCAGGGACTGCGAGGAGCAACCAGGATTGAAGAGGCAGAAGTCAACACTGCCAAAGAGGAGGAAGGAAAGGAAAAGTGGGGGTCTTTAAATAGTCACGCCCACTTTTCCCTTTTTTTCCCAAGACATCCACGCGTGTATGGGTGTCAGGTTTGGAAGCCTCCGTTTAGGTCTCTGTGTGTACACAGACATAGGCTGACTCCTCCTCATCTCCTGACCTTGCTGCACCTCCTGTGGAGATGCATTTGCGTCTCTGTGTCTCTCTCTGCCACTCAAAGCCATCCCACAGCTCGATCCTTGAAGCGGTTTCAATCGGCCATTGCCAAACATCCCCATGAAAGTCAATGGACAGTGTGACTAAGATAGGCAGCGGCCCCAACTCTGGTCCGGGAAAATGAGAGTGGAGCGGCGCTGCCTATCTCAGTCACACGGACGAATAGCCGTGTAAACAGCACCAGATGGTGCCGCCGTTGGCGGAGATGAGCAGACTTGGAGAGACACGTGGATTGGCTGCCCAGGGACAGCCAAGGGAGCGATGCCCCCGCAGACTGCCACCCCCGCCGGGACTGCCGCCCGGACTGGCTCGGGGAGACGCGTGGCCAGTTCAGCTGCCCAGGGACCGATGCTGGCACTGGCCACTGCCCCAGCTGGGACTGCTGCCCAGAGGGCAGCAGGAGGAAGAAGGGGAGGAGGAGGGCGAGGAAGCCAGGACTCCGCGCTGCCCAGCCTCACCCTCTGCCCATCTGATATAGCTACAGCGGGGGCTGGGGCCGTGCGGGCCGCTCGCCCTGGCCGCAATGCTTTGGCTGCTTTGCCTGACTCGCCCCTGCCAGCCCCTCTGCCAGCCCGGCTGCTCCCCCCCAGGCATCCCTCTTGCCCCAGCACCTGCCCGAGCCGCCCGGGGGGGCAGGAGAAAGAAGGAGAGGAGGACAGTGAGGAAGCCGGCGGCGGCAGGACTCTGTGCTGCCTGGCCTCGCCCTCCACCCATCCGATGTAGCCAGCCCAGCTGCTCCCCCCCCAGGCACCCCTCTTGTCCCGGCACCCGCCCGAGCCGCCCAGGGGGCAGCAGGAGGAAGAAGGGGAGGAGGAGGGCGAGAGAGCCATTGCTGCCCCCGGGACTTTATTTATTAATCAAATTTATATATGGCTGCCTATTTTGTGCACAATTGTTTGAAAATGTGTAATATATACATGCTCACTCAAAGGTCCGACAATAGTCTTTTCAATTGTGTAATACTGCAGTACAGCTATTAATTCAAGTGCCAAATTAAAACAGAAAGTACAGCTCATATCTAAAGCAGCTACACTGGAAGTCTTTAAAGATACCTATCACAAATCATAGCTGAAGAGGGTGAACTGCCCACACATTATGTGCAGCCTTCCAGCACTGAGAGTGTATGGATGAACTTTGACAGCAAAATTACCAATTTTCAGTATGAATTTCATTTTTCTCAAAAATATAGCTAGTAATAAATAAGAAAAGTCCTCCCTGTGCTGCCACCACTTTCCAGAGACACTTCAGGGGTCTTCAAACTTGGCCCTTTTATGACTTGTGGACTTGTGTCTGGCTGAGGAATTCTGGGAGTTGAAGTCCACAAGTCATACAACAGAGTGTTGGTATTACCTGAAAACAGCTACTGATTTTCTTGAATTCATGTTTTTAGATTCATTCCTGTGTAATCTGATAATCCCATTTAGAACTGCATGGCTGAAAAAAATTACATTGCTGGTTCCTTCTACTCTCTAATACAAAACTTCCCACACTAAGAAATATTGTTGATTCAGTTACAAGTTCCTCTCAGATGCAGCTCCAAGCAATACTTATGGCTAGCGACTATTATTTTATTTAATAAATATTTTAAAGAATAAAACCTTTAGATAAAGGACAGGGAGCAGGTCTATTGCCCTCAAGATTTTGTCAATTAAAACACCCAATATTCTTGGATATGGTAGAGGGATTCAGTGTTTTTATAAGATTAGCAACATCTGGAAGAACACAGGCTGAGAACACAATGTTTACAGCTAAGGCTTTTTCTGAATCAGTTTTTCTTAACTGAGCTGCGGTCTCAAAGCAACAAAACCAGAACTTAATTTATAAATACCAAGAACATTAAAAGACAATTCAACATTGAGAAACAAATTAATTACTTTCCATGATTTCAAGTCCATATTAAATATTCTTACAAACTGGTCACATAAAATGCTATTACAGTAGTTTGGCTTCAGCATTGTTCTCTTTCATGAATTTATATATGCAACTGAAACAATAATTATCAAAATTTATAATAAATAAATAAAGTCCTTTGCATTAAAAGATTAAAACTCAAACTTAAAAATGGATTTGGTACAGTAACAAAAAAATTGAAATAATGTTTAAAATACAATCTGGATTTCAATAAATTCTACTTATTACTAAATCAAGAAATTTCTAAACAAACTATGATATCTTTTGCTGCAGAAGTATCATATTCAATATATCTTCTTTGAGAGATATATAAATGCAATCAACATACAATTAACTAATACATGCCTTTAAGACTCTTTCCAATATGAGCAATATCTGTAAAAAAGTAGTTTTATAGATGGAAGAAGAAATACAATTGCTATTGACAAAAAAATATTAGTCTGATTTTCTATATCCATACCCTTACTTCTTCCTTTTGCCAAACTAAGACAAATCTTTAGCAAGTCAGATGAGGAAAGATATTTTAGCAAAATAAATATCTATTGCATGCAAGATTAATTATTTATAGCTTTCTGGGGGAAATCTACATTCCAATGTCATGGTTCCGGCTAATGAAACACTTCAAAGAGCTTCCAGGCATTGATTTTCCTAAAAGTCTTTTATTACGTTACAAAATGTTGGCACGGCATAACGAAGGGATGCTAAGATCTAAAATCCCCACCCACCGAGCAGTATTTTGCTAGCATTTCCACTCCCTATTTTGTTGTCATGATTTACATTCTCCAATTAGTGTGAAGGGCAAAAGTTTCCTTTCTTTCTCTTTTGCCAGGCTTTTCCCTCCTCCAACCTCTGCTCTGCATTAACTCTAAAAATACCAGAAGTTCTACATATTTTGTCAAAGCAAGAATATATCATATTAACGGTGTTGACAGTCTCCCTTTGTGATACAGTATTTCATTTCTTTCAATATAGGATTGAGCTGCTCCACTCACTGACACATGCACGTAACTGTGGTTTAGTGAGTTTATTAATGTTCCCCAACAATTTCCTTCACCAAAAACTCAGAACTGTCCCAATTAAGTCCAGTCAGGAGCAGGCCAAGATTAGTCCACAGAGCAAGGGCTTACTAGTCCACAAAGCAATTGTAAATTGCTCAAACAAAATAAGTCCATCAGGCAAAACTTAAATCCACACACAAGAGAGCTCACATAGCAAATATAGTTCAGAGTCGTCAAGGTACAACTCCAAACACGATATCCATCCAGAGTGAAGCAGGAGTCACGACAATCAAATAACAGCTAGAAAACCAACACATTGTTCCCAGCAACGCGTCCATCTGTTTGCTGTGATAAATAGCCAAATTTCCAGTGCGGGCAGGGTTTTCTCCTCTTAAGTAGTCTGGCTGGCCTCCGCTGCTCGTGTCTTTTCTCTGCCCTGCAAGTTTTTCGGATCAGGTGCAGGAGGCAGTTCCTCCTCCTCTTTGCTGGCCATCTGCAAACTTTCCCCAGATGAAGCCTCCTCCAAATCTCTTTCGGATGGCCGTTCAGAGCCATCAAGCAACCCAGTTCCTGATGTGCCAGGAATGGACTCAACTTCCCCTGAGCTGACATCTGAGGAGGAATCAGGGAGTCACCCAAGGGAGAGATCACAAGGATAAGCATTCTTCCAACATGCTGAATTGTGGAGAACTTGGTGCTCTCTGTGCTTGGTTATTTTCTTGCAGATATTTCATTGCCCAAACTAGGTAACATCATCAGTTGTCTAATGAAACATGTGCAAATAATCAAGCTGAGCACCAAGTTCTCTAAACAAGTATTACTGTCCAAAGGCTGATAAACTCTGCCGAGATGCTTTCTCCAAGCATATATCAATAACTAACTTTACTGTGCTTCACCATACAAACAATTTTGGCCATATCTTAATTTTTTTTAAACATATGACTTTTACATCTAATTCCATAAAGGAATCTTCACTGTCATCATATATAGAGAGAGCGAGTTTCTTTTTTTTTGCATCTTTATTTAATCATCTGCCTATTTGGAAAAGCCTGGAAAATAAACAAGCAAAGTACAGGAGAGGAAAGGAAAGGATATATTCTTTCCATCAGTTCATTTTTTTTCTGTCTTCCTTGAATATAAAGATTAATCTTCACTTTATTCTTGTAATACTATAAGACTGATAAAAGCCTGTAGAAGACAAACTCAAACACCAAACATCAGACTCCCAATTCAGACAATAGCAGTTATTTGTATGTATTTTTAGAATGCCTTCAAGGTGACCTACAATGCTAAAAATTAAAACGCTTATATATTTTATCATTTACATACAATATGGGAGCATATTAACAATATAGTAAAAAGAGATTTCACAGTGTTGAATTGTAGTTTTGAAAATAGTTTTGAATAGTTTTGAATTGTAAGCCATCCAGAGTCATTGATTGGGGTGGTGGCTATAAATACATTCCAGAAAATGAAAGCAACATTCATTGTTGAAATCTCAGTGGAACGATATTATTTTGAGTAATCCCATTTTTTAGAAACAAAAAGAAAATAACTGAATGCCATAGACCAGGGTTAGGGCTCTTTGCTCTTAGTTTCTCTTGAGGTAAAAAATAAAATAAAATTGAGTTCTTGCTTTCCTAGTTAAGTTTGCTGTCACCGAAGAGCCTGATTTTGTGGAATGCTCAGCTCCCCCCTCATCCTTCCCCAAGATAGCCCAATATAGGGAATGAGATTAGTCTTAAGGCATGGGTGTGAGAACCCTAATCTCCCTTTGAGAATCCTTCCCCCAATTTTTAATAATAATAATAATAATAATAATAATAATAATGTTAGAAGGGATCTTGGAGGTCATCTAGTCCAACCCCCTGCTCAGGCAGGAAACCATAGACCATTTCAGACAAATAGCTATCCAGTCTCTTCTTAAAAACTTCCAGTGTTGGAGCATTCACAACTTCTGGAGGCAGGTTGTTGGGTTTAAAATGATGGGTTATCTTTTGGACATGTGCATTTTTGATGCACAGACACCTCAGACCAAATTATCAGTTGCTCTGAGGGCACAGATAAGTGGCCTCAACAGCTCTCAGAGAGAGTGTTAACGACCAGATGACTGCAAAGAAATACAAACCTCCCATCCTCCCTCCCCATTCTATCAGAACCTAACCTTCCATCACCATCACCCGCCTTCCAGACTCAACTATCAGTACCTGTCCTTCCATCTCCCACCATCAGAACTGAGGAAGCTTTTTGGATAAGAAGCAAAATGTTTTCTTCTTCTTCCTCCAGGAAAAAAAAAGTACCGTAGTCCGGGCCTGGATGGGTGAGAATCTCCACAGACACTCAAACCGAATAACAGCCATATTTCTCTCTCTCTCTCTCTCTCTCTCTCTCTCTCTCTCTCTCTCTCTCTCTCTCTCT